>JAQJVL010000753.1:0-225000 GCA_035578905.1 Stictocephala bisonia
AATAATTATATATCATGAAAATCTTAGTGCTGTTGAGTGTTCAAAAGAAGTTGTAAGCCTAAATAAACCTATTTATATAGGATTTACTGTGTTAGAACTTAGTAAGCTACATATGTATGAATTTCATTATAGTGTAATAAAACAGAAGTATAAAAAGGTGAATCTTTTATACATTGATACAGATTCTTTTTTTTATGAAATATACACAGAAAATCTGTACAATGACTTTAACCACTTAAAGCAATATTTAGATCTTTCTAAATACAATCCTACACACAAGTGTTTTGATATAACCAACAAAAAGAAACTTGGTTGCTTTAAGGACGAATGTTGTGGTGTAATAATTGATGAATTCATAGGTCTAAGACCTAAATTATACACTTTTAAAACCAAAGATGATGAATATTTGAAAAATGCAAAGAAAATGAAATTGAAGAAAGCAAAAGGTGTTAGTAAAACAGTAGTTAATAATCACATTACTTTTGAAGACTACAAAAAATGTTTATTTCAATACAAAAGTTTAAATGCAAATGAATTCCGTAGAGAAATGAGAATATTTCGATCTAAAAAACATATTGTTGAGACCATAACTGTTAACAAATTAGCACTAAGTGCAAATGATGATAAAAGACATATAACTGATGATGGTATAAGAACTTTAGCATATGGTCATTATTTATTAAAAAATGTAAACGTTTCAGTTGATGATGATGAATGTAGTAGTAGTGATAATAATTAATATTGTATAAATCATTAGAGTTCAGAATTTGTGTTAACTAGTTGCTGTATTAAACCTTTATGTACATATTAAATGTTATATAATTTGTTTCTTATTTCATTATTTGTATTCATGCAATTAACTAGTTATAGTTTGTATAATATTAGTATGTTTAGTTTTATTTTCATCATATTTTGTATATATATATTTCATTGCCTATGTTTACTGTAAATATTATACTGTAAATACATGTTATTGTCAATTAAAATTGATTTTTTATTTATACCCAACTTGAAATCTGATTAGAAATTATGAAAATGGTTTTTATAATAATACACAATGACAGAGAAAATACAAAGAGTATTTTTTTTTTATTATTTTAAATAAGCTTTTTTACAATGCCAGACAATGGTGTATATTGGATTAACGCATCATGAATGATCAGACAATACGCCGTTGTATCCTTTGGTATATCGGCAGTTGTTTGAATCTCGATGCGAACATCCAATGCTCCAGTCTTTAAAGTCTCAACTTGTTTTTATATTTTAAATAAACAATTAATTCTTCCTCTCAATTCGTAACCCTACTAATTTTACAAACTTTAAGTATATCTATATTTTTACTACTATACTAAAACTGTGGTTACAGTTCTGTTCCTATTTTGCTACATATGATTTTCTGATATCTTATTTATAAAGTCAGAAACAGTATTTATATATGTTGAAATTTACAGTATGGTCTCTATAAATATATTACAATTATTACAGTTAATGCTATAAAATCCAAAATAACTTAATTCAACTTCACTTTTAAAGTTAGGATGTAAAAGTTCGGACAAAATATTGCTTTTTTTTAAACTAACGAATAATTGAATTTTTCAAATCTATTAGCAACTCTATGTGTACACTTTCTATTGTATTACAGATACATATACTTATGGACATATAATATTAACTCACTGTATTACTATAACAATTTGACATTATATGCGGGGTCTACCAGTCGAGATATCGAGAATACAAGAATATATTCACAATAAAGGCGAGTGCAACTGTAAAAAAACTTCCTAGAAATATCTCGAGCATTAATCACTCTATATGAATCTGTACTTTAATTACAGATGGTAAACTAAGTACATATAATAGCCCCCCCCCCCCAAATAATATGACGTCACAGAGACGGGGCTTGTAAACTAATCTACCAGTCTGTCAGTAATATGTTTGTCACTTCGTAATTAATTACACATCCATTAGCGGTTGGTTTCCGACTAACAATAATTCCTCCACACTTGCCTTCAGCTACAGCGAACTATAGGAGTATTACTGTACATTACTTACAGCAACTCCGGCTGTGTTATACTTCTACACACTTTTTGATGAGATTCTAAACGATTCTAAACGAATTGTTTGGTCATACAAAATAATAGTATTTTAATTAGCATAGTACGTGTTGGTACATATACAGTACAAGTAAACGTCACACAATTTTATTACAACATAAGCACAAAATGCACAAATATATTAATACAAGTACAAAATGCACAAATATTATGGTGATCGATTTTGGTGAACCACGCTCACCTTCTTTTGTGAATCCCTCTGGTCTTAGGAAGGTGAGCGTGGTTCACCGAAATCAATCACCATAATGTTTGTGCATTTTGTACTTGTATTAATATATTTGTGCTTATATTGTAATAAATTTGTGTTGTGTGACGTTTACATGTACTGTATAGCAAAATAACTAATTTTTGACACTCATTAAATATAAATATTACGCCTATAGCATAAATAATTACTAGATAAATGATAAAATTACTTAAAAAGAAGTTTATCATTATTTCAAATGGACATTTTAAATATTTATCAATGGAAGATTAACTCAAATTACATTGTAAATATGGACACTTAGAAGTTAGGATTGCAATTTTAAAATTAGGACTTTTACAATATGATTGATCATGTTAACTACAAACTTAGGAGTAATAACGCCTTGACGCGGTTTTCACCGGAAAATATAGATTCTAGTGAAATACGAATAGGTTTATATGTATGAAATGAAAGTAACAGTTCAACTGCAAGTCTGGAGTGTGATAAACTCTAGTCAACACCTCACTGAGAGTTTCTTGTTAACAGCAAAGTAACTAAAGAAAGTAGTTTCTGGGTTGGAGAGGGAAACAGAGAACAGACGACTTTAGTAACTATCAGTTCGTGATCTGAAAATCGCAGAATGTCTGTATTTAAGGAGACACAGATTAAGGAGGCAGACATCAGTTGACTTGGGTGTCTCTCTTCACACCACACTGAATGTTAAGTAATCTTGGTCATGGAGGGGTAAGGAGACCGTAGAGACAACTTTAGTAACTCTCAGGACGTGGTCTGAAAACCTATTAATGTCTGTCTTTAAGGAGAAACATATTGAAGGGTGGCAGACATCAGTTACTCTTCACCACTACCTTGACTGTTAAGTAAACTTGGTCATGGAGGTCATTTTTTGACACTTTTTGTAAAAGTATAAAAGTTTCTTCGAGAATTAGTTATGGAATACTAAGAAAAATATTTTATACAGTTCCATTTATGTACATTTAAATACTAACTAAGGAGTTCTCATAGCCTTTAGCGTTTATACGATTTAATATTTCACAATACAAAAGCATGCGTCAAAATTTACCACTTGAATTTACCTTTATACTATATTTATGTTTTTGCTAGCGCAAGCATACAAATACATATGTTTCCACTTTTTTATTTCTTTACATATACATATGAAAATGAATTAGGTAAAAATGTAGTTTATAAAAATGTAGCAAAATGCTTCTCCAGTTAGCAGACCATTGTAAAACAGAATAAAAGAGAAAAACCATACAAAGAGCTACTAAGAATAAGTAATTTATATGTAGGTTTAAAAGAGTTAAACTTAATATTTGATAAAGAGTATATATTTTTTAATAGGATCTTTGAAGAAATACAATGTCTCTATTTATTCATGTATGACTTAACATTTTTTACAACTAGTTTACGAGTGGAGCAACGCTTGTAAATATTCATTATTGGTTGTAGTGTGAATATTAACTTAATATAAATCTATATTATATGCACTAAGAATAGAAATTATTTAACTTTCTGCTGTATTTTTGACTTTTTAATTCTTTTTTGGATTATTTTGGTGAATCATATAAAAAAATTATTTTCAATAAATAGATTTTTATTTTCTGTATGTATTTCACCATAATTCCATACAAATGTGTCTGCTGTATACATGTATAGAGAGAAAATATTTGGCCTAATTTTGAAAATATTTTTTTCTTTTTTTTAAGTTTAAAATTTTAATTTTAATTTTGTCTTATTCTATTAAATTCAAAATACCTCGTATTGAGCATTGTATTAAGCTGTTTAGTTCTACATTTACTTTCTTTGGAGAAACGAGTTGAAATCGTTTATTTCTGGTGTGCCCTACAAGAAGTTGTACTTGGACTGTTAAGAAATCAGCTACAAAAGATTGGAGTGAAACAAACATCTTTACAGTAAAACTGACCTTCCAAAGGAGTAATATTTTCTTTGAACTGTATATCGTTGAGGCTCATTTGTAATACAATTGTAATTAATATTGTGTTTTTACATTTTGTAAATTGACGATTATTTATTTAAGTTTCGGAAGAAATTAAAAAAAATTACTAATTAATTCGTTAAATAAATAAAATATATTATTTACATAAAATTTTAATTTTATATGTCACTTAATGTCACTTAATCATCTTAAATGTTTAACCCAATGGAACTTCATTACTTTTGACAGAGTACAAATTTCCTAAATATAAAGATTTTAAGATTACAAAAATACTGGAACCAACACTTTTGAAAACGTAATACGTACGGTTGTCGAAATGTAAGTTCTCATCTAATATTAAAACTAAAAACGTTATTAAATCGGTGGGTTGTTGACTGAATTTTTAAAAGTTAACAAGATGTTATATTTTTTTATCAGTTTCGTATTGAGAAGTCATTATTGAAAAAAAGTCATATGATTATGATTTTCATGAAATTCAACGACTGCAAGTTAGAATAGAACCGTTCGAACGCTGCCTGTGCACTACTCAACGCCTTGTCTTTTAGTTCCAGTTCCAGACGAGTGGGAGTGGACATTACAATGGAGAAATAACCATGGGGTCAGCCAATAACCAACCATGGATAAATTACAATGGGAGTCAGCCAATAACCAAATATGAGCATACTGTACACTCGGGGGAACATATTTGACATACAACAGGAACATAATAGGACCAAATACTGATCCCTGAGGTATACCGAGACTAACCTGTGTTTCCCTCAGTGCCTTGTCTTTCGATTTCAGACAAGTGAGTATTTTCAATTAAGGTATCGTCAGTAAATGACCAAATATGAGCAGGGTGTACAGTCGGGGGCAAGTAGTTGACCCTAAAAATTCCATAGTTCAGTTTTTATTTAGAATTGAGAGGAATCCTAGTAGACTCCTAGTATTTAGATTCTTACGTTGTGTTAACGACCCTCCTAAACAGACCTATGGTAACGACTCTCTAACCTTTCCATACACATACGTTGGTAGTGGCTCACAAACTCTCCCTTACATGTACGATAGTAATGAATCACCAACTCTTCACACGTACGATGGTAATGACTCTTCAACCCTCCCATACACGTACGTTGGTAGTGGCCCTCAAACCCTCCCTTACACGTACGATGGTAATGACCATCTCACCCTCTCATACACGTACACACATTTCTTGAAAGCTCTTTCGCCCTTCCCTCCAGCAAACACAAATACTGGAGGTATTCCTTAATAACAATAATGTTATGGTAACTTACAATGTTCAACCCTCGTATGTTAATGCCTAATTGAATAATCTAGAACACTATATTTTGATTTAAATAGAATTGAACTTTCTCTGTTTGTAAAAAACAAAGTAAAAACCACTGAAACACATACAATCCCCAACCACCAATTGAAACATACATTGTTCACTCGACAATGCCACCCCAGATGTGTGGCACTTTATGGATGGCAATGAATCAACCCCTGTTATATCGTTACAAGGAAACAGGTCTGTTATATAGACACAGCTGTAAAAGGTGAGTTCTGCCATTTTTATTGGCCTTGTTACATTTTGTTGAGTCTTTTCGTACCAATGTTCTTTTTGTTATTCTTAAATCATCTGTCGTTCTTTATTTGTGAGAATTTACAAATATTGTTAATAAACAAAAAAAAAAAGCAACAACTAAAATCTATAGCTTAATGATAATGAACTTCAATTTTCAAAAAAAAAAAACTTTTTCATCTCGTTTTGTTTTGATTTTTTGAATAAATTATTATAACGTTTGGTTGATTACATCAGACTACATTGTTTATAGTTTTAAATATTCAGTACACATATATTTAGCAACGTACTTAGCAATAGGTCAGTGTTGGGGTCATGTATTTTTTGATAAATTTATTTAGTTGAATTATAAAAATTTTTCTTTTATGAAATAAATAACCAATATCAGCCTTCTAAAATACTTCAAAAGATTTTTATAAGAAATTATTATTTCAATTGGTATGTTAATATTGTTGTCGTAAAACATTTATAAACATACACATCCTTTATGTTACATATAATTCACCAATGTTAAATTAAAAAAAAACCTCTGAATTAATTAGTTAGACATGTCAATAACCTTAAAAGTTAGTTTATAGTAGCATTAATCTGATTATCAAGGTAGCCTATATTTTTTAAGTAGTATATTTAGCGTGCAAAACAACAAAAGAAATATCAGCCAGTATTGTTTTTGTAACCTAGAATAATAATTATAAAATAAATTCAACAGTCCAAAAATAAATGTATGCTACGAATAATTCCCAGCTTCCACATCAATTTATCAACAACAAAAATTATGGTATGCATTTTACTTTCGTCGCCTTTTTACTACTACAACTTACATTATTCTTTAATTTACTCTGACGAAAATATTATAACAAAAAAGACAATTATTTTACGTTATGTTATTATAAATAATATTATTGAACTTCTTATTTTTACAATGAAGAGTTATGCTTTGCTAAAGCAACAACAAAGTGTATAGATAATATAAAAAAACTTCACATCAAAGACGAAATTTCATTGGAGTAATGTTTTGGCTAAACTATAACTCTACCAAGAGAACTAAATCAAGTTTAAGCTTCACAAAGAACTGCTACTTAAGGGACTACTTCCTTTGTCAATACAAAGTACTCTTAGAAGTAAAACATGTTTCCTCTCTTGTTTGGAGCAAGTTAAGTGTTTCTGCAACAATACAAAGTGGCTTCTGTCACGGAATACTCATGCACAGAAACATTTTAAGTGGTAAACCTGATAAAATGACTATTGAAATGATATTTATTAAAATTTATCAATTTGCAGCGTCGTTGTTTGAAAAAAAACGTATATATACACATGATCAATGCATAGTTCTTGTTATTATTAACTTAACTTTTGTTACAGATAATATTAATGAGACTTTTAGGGTAAATAATTTGCGTATAGCTCACATAACTATACTTTTGAAGTAAGTAAATATTGACATTTAAATGTACTGACCCAAATACATCTAGAGATTAAAAAAAGAAATAAAATATTTTTACCATCTATAGTTTTAATTCAACCCTGACATTAGATCAAATAAATTTAGAAAATAACAGGTTATGAAATAATGAAAAATAAATCAGCACAACATCTGTCTTTGACAGAAGCTGATCATTCATCATTTGATGTTAAATGAAATAAAGATCAAGGAAGTAACGCTGCCAAATGAATAATGGAGCATTGAACAAACGTTCTTGAACTGTTGATTTTCATATTTCCGTTTTCAGTTGTAGTTTTATTAATTACCAAAAATTCAAAAATATTAAATATTAGTGATTTACCGAATAAATCATAATCTATCTATCTATAAAAATATCACAGTGACTGAGCTGCATTTTCATGGTCAGCACACTTTATCATATTGTATTTTAAAACTCAAACATAAACTATACAAACAATCAGTTTCGTTTCTCTTTTTAGTTTACACTGTTATCATTACAAACGTAAATTCTCAAACTTTCGAAAGTAAAATATTGTATTGAACATTTGAAAATTGTAATATTATTTCGGTTTGAACATAAACAATTACCAAAAATATGATTAGGTGGGAGGAAATGAAGACAAACGACAGACTTTGATCCACTCCTCCACCAAGACTGACTTTAACCCACCCACCTTGTAGACGGATAAGACTGACATTGACAACAGTCAGCTTTTGTTTTACATAAATTATTCTGAATAACAGAAATGTAAAAAAAATCTAAAATGTTGGATTTTAAAAACTTTGTTCAAAACTTTATGGGAAAGATATAATAAATAGAGTACCACTGCCATGTACCAATATCACTTCAGCAACAGTTGTTGAGAAATGGACCTACGTGCTGGGACATGTTTCAGCATAGTTTGCCCTCAGCAAGTAAAGGTTTCAGCAGTTTCAGTCTGCCATTGTACTTCAGCAGCCTGAGTTGACTCTGAAATGAAGTCATGGTGTAATCACACTTCTTATCACGTGTACAGTTCCAAAACAAGCAAGAGAAGGATTGGTTAAGTTGAAATATACTTCTGAACTTAACTGCTAGTAAGATCTTATTATGTTATATTTAACGTTATCTGTAACTTATAAGTAGTCAAAAGAAACTTTTGACAGAATCCAGCATATACAGTACCACTAGACCTTCCATGTATTATTTTGTACAAAATTGTTATACATGTGATAGTTTTACTAACAATTAATAATAATAAAACTTTCAAAATATTTTAGCAGAAGTTCGTGCAGAACCCGTTCGATAGACCGTGAACAATACAATTGACACTGTTCTTAAAGAACCTTTTAACCAAAATATACTGATAAATAAATTTGTTCGAATTTTTCAAATTAATTTTATTAGTTGCGCCATTTGTTGTTTGTTATAAAATTGGATTCAATTCTAGTATTTGCAGTTGAAATTCCATTTAGTTAAGTTATTGTTAAAAATGATAAAATTTAAATTTAGATCTAAGATGAGGGAGACAAAGGTAGTTGGACATTTGCCATCATTACGTGAAAATTACCAATCATGACGTTTCGGTTTGGGTTTTACCAAATCGAAACGTCATGATTGGTAATTTTCACGTAATGATGGCAAATGTCCAACTACCTTTGTCTCCCTCATCTGATACTTCATCATTAACAAATTTCAAAAACAAAGTAGATCTAAGAATTACTGGGATACATAGATGTTTTACTGTTTTTGGACAACCTTCCATGAACACATCACTAGTGCTCTTATGTTTATGTAAATAAAAGCACACTTGATGGAGTAATGCCAAAAGATTTTCTACACTCACATTCAAAATATTTCATGTGAAAATCCCCTAGTACTTTAACTTTTAGAATACAGTTTAACACTGTTGTTCACTTTGTAATACTTTCACGGCTACGAGTGAACAGGTTAATTTTGATTCTGAGATAACTTTTTCCCCGTGTATCCTCAGCAAATGAGAAGATAGAAGTTAACAACCAATTGTTATCAACTGATTATATTTTGAGCAGTCACCAATTTGGTGATTCCAGACAACTGTCAAGACGTTCCCAACCACGCGTAAAGTCTTACTACAACGGAAGAGTATTTGAAATACAGTTCCATTCCTTTGTGGGGAAAGTAAACGTTGTTTACTGATATCGGTCACCACAATATGTGTAAATTTTGCTTATATTTTTATAAATTGTTGTTATACGGTGTTGGATTGTTTTGTATATAGTATTATATATTATTTGTATTTACTGTATATACCATCATATAATTGCTTTACCATTGGGAAAAATAAATCAAAAATTACTTAAAACTTTCATACAAACCGTTGATCAATATTTACTTACAAAAGTTTGAAATTACTTCCTCATTGTACTACTTTGCTTTTGTTGTTTTCAAATACAAAATAAACTTATTTTACCTTTTATTTCCTTTGTTTATGATTTTAAGTGCATATTCATGGCTTCATAGGTTGTATCAACGATTTATGTACATCACATTTAAAACTAAATGATAACGTTTCTACGAACTTTTTATTATTCAACGAATTTAATATACAAATAGATTTCCGATCCAATGTTAAATTGTTAGTTTAAAAATAATGTCCGCTGAGTTTTTTATCCATTGTGGAGCGCTAGTGTAGTTATATGTAAATGTAATGCAGTTTAAACCAGCTGTAGTTGCGGGCCTCACTAACTAACAAAATTTACAGGCACAAATATTCCTATTAGAGGAAATATCTATTGTAGGTGTAAATAATAAAGGCTAATATTTATTTTAGGCGATAGTTTGTATGCTCGGTCCTCTTAATTCCAACACGACGTCCACTCAATGGTTGCCAACCACATGGACACTACTATATAAACTGTAGTGTCCATGTTAGATGGCGGTCAAGGTTAAGAGGTTGTGTAGGGAGGAGAACTGAGTATCTAGTATCAGGCTTGTCGTTAGCTTTAAATCATACCAACACTTCGTGGTTCGGATTCTACGTAAAGCAATAGTTCCCTTCCTTAGTTACCCTTGATATTGGGGTATTAATAAATAGTTCTTTCTGAGGAACAGTCAACCTTAGTTAGTAACAATGACTACATTCGTTCATCTACACTTATCCCACTCAGTCACCACTGGGTGGGTTCGTGCCCTATCTTGAATTCGATAGAGAATTCGATTCGAAAAAGAATTCGTCCATATCTTGACGATCGGCGTCTTGCTGATTCTTTTTTGTGCACTAAAATTTTTAAAAATTGTCTCTACAAGCAATAAACTCATTTTGAGAGCGTAATCAGATATTTATATAAAACTATTAATTAAATGATTTTAACTGTTTATATTACATAACAACGTAATATTAAACGTGGATTCCTGTCAGAAACCGTTATTCCTCTAGTAAAAGAATTTAATATCAAACATTAGTTTAAACGTTCAGGATACAATAGCAATGTGACGTATTGACACGTCTGTCAACAGCTCAAGTTGTGTGTTTGAGCAGGTACTTTACTCAATAACATATTTCTTATGTTCCCTATTTTTTTAATAATATAATGAACGCATGTAAAATAATGTATGCTATATGATAATTATATTTATATCATACATTCTTAAACCTATGTTTTTAATACAAACAACTTTAGGTCTCACAAGGTAATTTATAATAAAAACTAGACTACAAAATAAAAATGTTGTTTTTTCAATTAACTCTAAATGTATTTCCATATATTTGGAAAACGGGTTAAAATACCTTTAAAATAGTTCTATACATTTAAAATAAAAGATAATTTTGGATTTTAGAACAATTTCAGGTATGTAAAGTAGAAAAGTGTACCCTACATTAACCTACAAACAAATACAGAAATAAACACAAAGTTAAAGTGTACTGTCCTGTTATTTATAGACATCACAGCGTACTCCGCGTGCATTATAGATGGGACCGCCCTCAAACATATGACAGCTAGTCATTTACCCCATTGACGTCACAGTGGGGTGTGTAAATTACTACCCTGACTACACTGGAACAACAATCCACGTCATATTTAACGTCCAAGTAGGTCCCTCCCCTTCAACATACATAGCGATTTGGACTCACTATCACTCTGTCAGCCTAAACCACAATCCGTAAAAGTCCTCCCTTTTACTATTGCTCTGAAAATTCCCCAGAGGTTATTGATTTGTGCGGGGACCTTCTCCAGGCATAGTTATTAGGCGAACATGGACATTACTTATAAATGCTTCCAGTCAAGGCCAAGATCCGAACCTGCGCTATCTTAGAGTTAGACTCAGGTACAAAGTCCTGACTCTTCAAACCACTCGACCACAGGCTCATCCAATTCTTAATTTAGGCATATACAAAAATATATTTACGTATTTTTAAGATTATTTTAATTCTAAATAACTTCGCAATGTTTGGGCTGACTTTCTAAAAAAATATACTTTATATTAGCCTGTTTTGTTGCATTATTCTGTAAAATGTATTGTTACATTTTCTTTACTTGATTAGTGTCCTTTTCATTTCAATTTGGTTTTTTAATTAGCATAATACGTGTTGGTATATGTACAGTACAAGTAAAACGTCACACAACACAAATTTATTACAATATAAGCACAAAATGCACAAATATGTTACAATACAAGTACAAAATGCATGAATATTATGGTGATCGATTTCGGCGAACCCCGCTAACCTTCCTCAGACCAGAGGGATGGACAAAAAACACCCATTTCGTGAATCCCTCTGGTCTGAGGAAGGTGAGCGTGGTTCACCTAAATCGATCACCATAATATTCGTGCATTTTGTACTTGTATTGTAATATATTTATGCATTTTGTGCTTATATTGTAATAAATTTGTGTTGTGTGACGTTTACTTGTACTGTATTTCAATTTAGCATATACCTTCAATAATATGTACAACAATATAGTATTGTTGAAAAATTACATTACCTGTAATTCATGATTAAATGAGAAAATACCCTTAAAATTTGAATAAAATACATACAAGTTAAAAAATTCCTACGTAATAATCTAAATTATGTTTCATAAAAGGGCTTTCACTGTCTTATATTGGCTTTTATTATTCTAATCACTAAATTTTAATAATTAATCTCTAAATCATTAGTTGATTCTACAAATATCAGCGTTGAAATGACTAAAAATTTTACTTTCATCAAATCCACACAAATTATTTCTGAATTAATACAAAAATAGTTGAGTTATAAAGATTAGACTTATTGTACATTTTATTTTAGAATGTTTTATACTCTAAAGAATGTGTTAAAATTATCAAAAGTAAGTAATCTTGACGAGTATTAAGGTGTTAATGCATACAAATTAAGGAGTCATCTTTGATGGCCTACAAACAGAGAGGGTGGGTGGTTAATTACAATCACCCACCAAAACATTCGGGGTCACTCAAATTCATTCGTCAAGTAAAGATGGATTTGCCACCACTAGAGGTTTTGCTTGATGGGTGGGGGGGTTTTGGGGGTTAGGAATGGCAAATATTCTCAATATGTCGAATTATCGATAAATTGCAAAGCAAATATCGATATAACGATAATATCGAAAGAAAAATGTCGATATATCGATCAACCGAACCGATATATCGAATCGAACTTATTTGCAGTACTAAATTCTATGAAACATAACATTTATTTTCAATTTCCAATATATTGTGTCTCCGAGAAATGTTTATCCACTTTTGAATTGAATTGATAGAGAAATATTTATTTTATATATAATACATTTTTTATGTAATTCTATAGTTAAAAATAATTAACTCTGGTTTTTATGATTAGTAATGATACTTATTTATAGGCAAACTAATCATTACTAACTACGAAGGTTCAGATATGTGAATCGGATTGGTTTAGTTTAAAATCTATTATTAACTCGTTTCATAATAATATTAATTGAAAATGGTAATTTAAAAACGTCCAATCAATATTGTTTCGTTATGACTATTTTTGTTTGTTTTAAGATTATTTTTTATATATTGTTAAAATGTAACTATTTCATATTATATTTACGATTATATTCTCAATATTTCTTTGTGTATGTATATTCTTAAAGTTTCTTAGCAAATTAGTACCTATCCCATCATAAAAATAACAATTTTTAAATTTGGGCACCATTTTTTCCTCATTTAATTTGACGTTATAAAATATGCAGTTTTAAATTTTATTATAAAATTAAATAATTTTATCCTAGTTTGAACAAAAAAGTACCAGAATTTTAACTAGTTTTCTCTAATTATGAATTTTACACTTGTATTAATAAAACCCCGTTAATATATTGTATTTTTTTTATAAATATTTATTGAGGATGGAAAAAATAATTCCTATGAGTTTTATGAATATCAAGATTTTATCTTTTTAAGAAAAAAAGTTGTTATTAATTAACTAAAATAACGTTTTCTTGGCTTGTAGAGGTTGAACAATCAATAACTTGGTCTCGTTGTAATCCTTATAGAATGTATAATTACGATAAATTACTTTAATACACGTAAGTTAGATGGAGTCATTTTAAATTGATCAACATAAAGCGGTTTATAATTGATTTAAATCAATTTAAAATCACTAAATTTACCTATTCAAATGAAATAATGCATGTAATTATACATTTTATAAGGATTACAATGAGACCAAGTAATTGATTTTATGATCTCTAGAAGCCAAGAAAAAGGTTCCAGAAAATTTATAAGAATTTGTTGTTCTTAAAAATGTATAATCCTGAAATTTATAAAACGTACAGAAAACAATCCTGTCAACCGGATAGTATAATACAATCATTGTTATATATCACGGAGCTTTTAGTAATAAATGAAATATATCACGGAGTTTTTAGCAATAAATGTGTAAAGTTGATGCACAGCGAAAACTAGTTAAAATTTCGGGAATTTATTTGTTCCAACTCGGATAAAAATTGTCAAAACTTATAACAAAATTAAAAAGTAAATATTTCATAACGTACAGTTAAAGGAAAAACTACTGAGTGTCGTCATAGGCCTCTTAGTTTCTCATTAAACAATCTTCAATCCAGGGTACATAACATTTAATTGCCGACAGGAATATAGAATGGTAGAATATTTTACATGACGACATTAACTGTTTATACAGATAAAGTAAAAACTATTATTATAATCATGTTCCAAAAAAATAATAAATAAGTCAACTAAAATGTAAGTATGATTTATTTCTGTGAAAGCATGGAAAATAAACTTTGTATGCATTTCCAAGCTATAACATAGTGAGTCTGACTTTCTAGCAGTAAATTCCAATGAACATATATTCCCTCAGCCTGGAATAAAACAAGAATATCTGCATTAGTTTCACAGCTTCGCAGACAGAGTTATAGCTTTTAGTCCTCGTTCAGTTTGTTTTCCAGCCAAGTTTTGTTCAGAAAGCAATTTTAAAATAGTAAATTGATTGAAACCTTATGTATTTACACAGGACAAATAGTAATATTAAAGTTCACAAATACAATAAATTAATTGTTTACAAAGACAGAAACCCGTAGTTGTGGAAAATAACAAATTTATAGTGCCTCTCATTTAGAGTGACCGTGAAAATGAAATAATCTGATAGATTTTAAAATTTAAACTTTCATTCAAAACATAAACAGCAAATTTTGTGATGTTTGTTTAATTAATTCAAATATTTTACTATTTAAAAATATATAATAGAATATTTTTAAATTGTTCTTCTACTTTCAAATAAAAAAGGACGACCACTTTCTATTTTATAGTGTGATATTTTAAATAAAATGTGAAATGAGAAACGCTTTTTTGAATTTTCTAATTTTTTCATATTTTATTACATGTCATAATTATATCAAATCTGTTAATATAATCTTTAACTATATCATTGGTATTTTTTTTTAATTTGTGGCTATTATATAAATTATTTTGTTCTGTTCTATTGTTAAAATTTAATTACAGATGTTATAGAAATGTCTCTCAAGTAAATTGCTGAAATTATTCTAATAAAACCTAATCTTTTCATTTAATTAAAAATGTTAACTATGCTTAAAAAATAAGTACCATTTAACGATAGTTCCAAAATATAAATGTGTTAAATATACTTGATACACATTTTCATTATATTACTCAATTGAGCTAAATGTTAAACCCAAATAAAACTAAAAGTTGATTTAATTTATTGACACCAATAATGGATATTTTGACGTAGATATTAAAGGCTTCGTTATAAAACCCTCCAAATTTATTAAATTGAGTTTTGTATTTTGTAAGTATTTACTTTGTATTGTTGATATTTGTTTTATATATGTTAATTAATTGTACAATTAGTAGAGAAAATATTGTGCATCCCTTTCCTTTCGGATCTAATAATACCGACTTAACGTGTCCTTTGAACGTGAACATAAGTGTACAAGAGAACTTTTGGGAGTCCATGTTGGGTGGTAGTCAGGGTTCGGATGTATTGTAGTGGAAATAACTGAGTGTTAGGCAGCCAGTTAGCTGAGCATCAGGCCATTACCACGTAGTTTGGATTCCACGTATGGCTGTAGATCCCATAGTTGCCCTAGATATTGGGCTATTAATAAATAGATCTTTGTAAGGAACAGTCAATCTTAGTAACATCACTACACACGTTCATCTACACTCATTCATTCATATATTCGCCAATACCTCTACGATTTGCGTCTTAGTATAGAATGAATGTTTCCTTTGCTAGTCCCTTTAGTCTCAAAGTAATAAGCAATGTGTACAATAGTTAACCACTGTAAAATACTTGAAACATGTAATATACTGTTTAAACTAGTGTGACCCACTGCTTTCTAAACATGTTACTTTGAGTTGCAACAAAATATCGTCATCTAAACATTTTATTTGATTATAAAGGCTTTATTTAATACAGATTTAGTTAGAAATAATAAGTGATTTCATTGCTGTAAGGAAAAATAAAATGTATTTATTCAATAAAGTATAAAATATTAGCTAATGAAATTAAATTATGTTTTTTAATCCATACAAATATAAATCAAACATCCGATTTCAAGCTTTGAGTTTACAAAGCTCAAATTTAATGGGTTTACTTTATATTGAAACATTGCATTTCTATACAAGTGTATTTTTGTAAATTTAGTTCCTTAAGTTGTAAATGGGAAGCAATTTTAAGAATTTCCTGACTTACCAACATTTCATAAATGAAAATAAATGTCAGTGCTGAACAAGAGCTACTATGACCAGGTTATTAATGTGTATATTACATCCAAATATATGCGCTAATTTTATTACTGTGAACAAGAGTGTTTATTTATTTTATTTCTTATTTTTAATATTATATATTAAAACAACTGTAAGTTACTTTATTTCAGATAAAACTCAAGTAAATAGTTAACTTTTATTTTTCTAACAACTAAAGTAAAAAATAAACTTTCCTTCAGCATTTAGAATAGGCCACAACAAATTGTGGCTAGAGTTTACTAGTTTTAATGCAAAATAATTATTTTTTTTTAATGTTACGTAACATTAAAAAAACTCCATAATTCTTGAATAATGATCATAATAACAAGCTATCCATATTTTACCAATTCTTCTTCTTCACTTGTTCAAAGCGTATTAAATTATATATTCAGGAAATAAAAATGCGTTGTATAAATTATACTGTTTTTAGTAAAGGGAAATCTTGAATATTAGAGATTAATCAACAGCATACAGTATTAAATAATCAGATTATCTTAAACATATGGTAAAAAAACAGCTCTTCCCATTTGAGTTCGGTAAATGGGAAGAGAGAAGGAAAAAACTACCAGTATGATGTATTGCTTCAAATTTCAATAAAACCCTATAGCTAAAGCAACAAATATTTTAATATTTTTCTTTACCTTGACAGTGGTACGGATAAAACTAGCTATACTGTATTCACTTTTATTCATTTGGTAATCCTTTGATCTGCGAAAAATGAAAGTTATTTGCAAAAATATTCCAACTCAATAGTCTTATTTCTTGGTGGAAATTGTATTAAATTTGTATTACATGACGTTTTGATCGCTATTTTTCGTTATCTTTGTTGAAATAACTGTAATACATTTATTAAATAAATTTTTATATACAAATTATATGTATGATCTACCATTTTTATGGCTATAATGATGTGACAAAATGAATAGCAACAAGTTTTGAGATTGTTGTAAAAGAGACATGATTTTTCGTATAATTTATTTAGGAAAATCATAGATACGAAAAACTAAATCCATAACTAATTTATTAATGTTATTACTTTATTCATATTTCATGTACTGGAACAGCCTGCGTATTTTTGAAGGCAAATATGAATGATTACGTGAGTGTAGGATGAATATGGATGATCTGTGTAGTATGGTTAGTAGTTGAGTTTGACTTAGCTCAGTAAAGGCCTTTATTAAAGCCCAATAGACAGGGCAACTAAGGAACCTACACATTTATGTGGAATCCGAATGACATACTATTGCTCTCTGTTTTTGGCTAACTGACAAGCCTGATACTCTTCACAACTCAAAATCATGACACTGACTACCACCCAACACGAACATCCCAGACCTCTCTAGTTGAGTACATGAAAATGGCAACCATTGAGCGGACGCCATAATGGTATTAATGATACGTCCCCATGTGCAATCTCCTTATCTTTTCCGTTAATTCACTACCGCATAATAAATATTATATTGCTCTAAAAACTGTTCTCCAATCATTTTTAAGTCACTGGCCTTATCTTATCGCTTTCCAAGAATTTACACATGGAGAGTGCATTCGGTGGTAAGTCCATCATTGGATTTACCAGTTTGTGATCAATTATAGTAGTGACCTATCCTAACCTAACTTAACTGTAATTGCGATAAAAAAATGTAGTGGTAGTGAAGTAACGGAAAAGGTTCCGATTTTCTTATGATAATAATGGAAAAAATTAGAAACAGTCGGTTATGTTAGAGATGTGGTCCTGCTCTCTGGTCAATATGAACCCCCCTACTTCTAGAGCAATCCAATAGAACAGCTTTACAGATGTCAGTACTGTAGTAGCAAGTTAAAGTGCGTTTTTTTTAGCAAAAGAAGTTAGGGCTTTGGATCTAACGGCTAATCGAGACTTCCAAAAATGGAAACGACAGCGAATACAAATAGCATGATTACACATCAAAAATTGAGCCCGGGACGTCTGCTAAACTTATAACAACCGGGAAGTAAGCATATTCTTAATAGGAAGTACATAATTTTGCTAGACAATTCTGAAAAAAAGGTCCAAGAAAATGTACGACTGTATTTTCTGTGAAGTGAACTCCAGATAAGGTTATTTGATATATAACATTTTCTTCTTTTTCTCCTATAACTTGGCAATATAAAGGGTAAAATAAGTTAGGGGTTACATAAAAACGTTAAAATAAGTAACTTTTATGTTGTCATTAGCTAGATAAAGTTGGTTTAGCTGGATGAAGTCCAACACTTGCTCCAAAAGTGATTAAAAATAATGTTGTTTGGCAACGTCCATTTTATATTATCTGGATTGTTTTGGGATACATTTGATTTTAAGATATAATTAGTTTCCATTACTAAAAAGGTTTTCTCAAATTATTGCCATAGAATTTCTGTACACTAAATAAACTAAAAATTAATTTTCAAAACCAAAAATTAGATACTGTTTGCAAGAGAATTGTTCTGTAAAAGGTTTACAGTACAGAAGGTAAATTGGATGAACAAGAATACGGTAATATTGTTATTTATCTTTCCTTGTTCATAAAACTTATGTGCAAAGAAAATAAATCAAATTAAAATAAAAATAAATTTGAATTATTTTGTCGACTTTAAAAGCAAATATCTTAATTCAATATATTTATTTAATTTATATATTTATTCATAAGACGCCGATCATCAAGATATGGAATTTCTTGGCTAATATGGATTTCGAATGAGTGTGATGAGTGTAGATGAGCGAATGTAGTAATTGTTACAAACTAAGGCCGACTATTCCTTAGAAAGTGTCACTAATTAATAGCCCAATGACAAATGAACAGCTGGTGATTATCAGCTGATCCTTCTCAAAATGTATTGACTCCGATTGGAATCGAACTGAGAAACTTTAGCACATGAATCTGAAGATTAAAGCAACTACGCTACCGACCAATTATTTAATACTGTGTATTTCATTATATTAGGAAATATAAATATTTTTTTACGCCTTCCTGATACAATTTTAAAATGGATTATAATTTTAATGTATTAAAACAGCTGTTTGAAATTATTTACTAACATTTAATATGTGATCTATGCTTTTATGTTTTGTTATTAAGTGGTATTATGTGAATCATCAAAGAATATTATTGACAGATGTTATCAGATAGTTTATTGTTGAAGGAAAATAATTTTAAAGTATATTTAATTTGTGTTAAAGTAAAATTTAATAAGTACCTAAAACGTTTAGTTTAATTATTATTTCCACTGAACTAATTAATCTCTAGTAAAAATCTATAATGAGTAGAAAAGTGTAATTGTACTTTACAGTTTGTTCCGCGTTGGCGTGGGGTCAAAGTTCAGACAGTCATTGGTCTACGATTTAACTCACACTGTGGATTTTTAAGTTCCGAATCAACCCCAATAAACTAAATTAGTTTATATAGAACCTTATTACAGCACTTTGTTTTAAATTGCATTGTTTTATAGTTATATAGTTTATGACAAATAAAAATAAAACCAATGCGTGTTCCACTCTTAGTTGCTTCCAATAATACTATTATTTTACTGTATTATTATTCCAAATAGGCTGGTTAGGTAACAGTTATTGATAATATTTCAAATATATACCAGTAAATGTTCGCACAATAACTATTATCTGTGCAGATAAATGGATTATAGGTGAAAACTAAATAACCTTTTAAGCAGTGGATACAAAATATGATCATGACAAATCAATAGCTCTTGTGTTAGTATAAAAGTATATTGTACACTGTATTGGTGATTTGTATACAAATACGACTGTAACGGTCCTAAACACACTATTTTTGTTTACAATATCGACATTATCTCATCAACTGCTCTAAAATAAAAGTTTAAAGATGTTTGTACTCCCAAATCAGTAAAGAAACTTGTAATCATTTGTACCATATTAGAGATAAACTACCCCCCCCCCTCTCTCTCTCTGTGGATATAAAAGCTCCATGTACAGTGTTGAAAAAGCAACAGTTGAACCGTAACGGATATCTTTCTATTGGCCTCTCGGTCAAAATGTTCATCTTTAAGATGTATCGGTAAATGTTGGTGTTAGGGCAGTATTGGAGAAATGTCAGGAAAGTTTTCCAATACGACTTAGTTCCGCTCGACCTACTGTTGACCCGTCTTGTGTACAACACCGCTTAATAGAGCTTCCAGCTTTTACTCCTAAATTTACTCATATATTCTTACAAAGAAAAAATATACTAATCTTTAGTAACATTTTGTATTAGTCAAAAATAAAATTATTTGCAATGGAAAGGCATGTTTAGCAAAATAATAGTGTATAACAATGTTGAAAAACAATGGTCTATCGCAACAATAGTTGTAATAAAATTTAATTATATTATGTTGCTTTTACACTTCAAATCACCTAGATATAATTTACTTAAATTGGAGTATTTTGATGTAATGGAATTTGTTAGGTTTAATATTGTAGCACTGTGATCCAGCACTGTTAGTTATTTATTGATTTTTTGCTTATTCACTTTTTTTCTTATAAGTAAATAGTGTAAGCAGGCCATCGACTTTACATTTGAGGTAATGCACAGATTTTCACAATCCTTTGACATGCATTGGATATATCGGACAAATTTAAATTTTTGACAGTAAGAATTGTTTTAAAACTAGAAGAAAGAAGCAAATAAAATTATTACATTTATTTAACAAAGATTTTTATTATTTCGAGGTCCATATTATTATACATAATTGCTTTTCACAGTTAACTCGCCTGTTTATATAGGCCTGCAGCTCTGTGCGTAAACTTTATTCAACGAGTGAAGTACCAACCGTTAGCTCAGTTGGGGATTCGAACCTTGGACTACGTCCTTCCACAGTCTGAATCCACTGAGCCACCATTGCACTTAATACTTTTATGCAAGCAACGCTGTTCTACGTATTAAATCCATGCATGGTTATGTACATTACTTTGTTCATTTATAATAATGAGTCTTTCTTAAAAATCCTTAAATAAATATAACTACTATTGTTCTAACAAATGATATGAAAAATTTCCATTCCTTAAATATTCTTTATTATACACATAATTAATTATTCACTTACTTTACAATAAAAATAAATTGTTCCAAAGAATTGGCACAAACTCTCCCCCATATTAAACACTAAAAATCAACACTTTGAAAATTACCAGTTTGATTCTCAAATACTTTTTTTTCCCTAACTCAAAAACTAGTCATGTTAGAGACATGCATATTTTATTAATAATTAAAATATTTTAAATTATAATTCACACCTTTCCTGAAAATTTACTCAAATTCGTTGGACTAGTTTTTAACAATATTCCATTTTTGTAATTGTTTACCCATAAAAATAATAAAAAAACTAAAATTTTAAAAAGTGAAAAAATAGTTTGGATATATTAGCTAAATACACCTACATACAAAATGTCATAAAAATTGATCCATCCGTTTCGTCTCTAGCGAACTGCACAAACACACGACAGGCACACATATATTTTTCGAATTTTTTTTTCAGAGGACCCTAAAATAGATTTTTAGACCAAAGTGTAAATTTTTGTTTGATGATCACAATAATTTCTCTATGCTAACCCATACGGGAGAATGTTAACAATTGCCTTTATTAGGATAATTGTTTTCCTTTATTATACTTTTTATTGATTCAAACACATAAGTTTATATATAAAGGCTGTCTTAACCTTAGTGTGCTTCACAAAAGATAGTTTTAGCATTTCAAAATACTTATTTCTCGATATGAAAATTCCAACAAATTTAACAATATATTACTGTCCCAATATGTCGTACTAAAAATTATGAGTTTTGAAGTTTAATTTATTTAATTATTGTAATTTTTTGATAATGTTTCAATTAAAATTACCATAGGAAAAACTATGATAACTAGATTAACACTGACATTAATGCATCAATGACTTAAAAAAATATTAGTTCAAATTGGAAAATATTAATTTAAACTGTAATTGAGGGCAATATTATTCAAGGGCTGCTATATGTTTCACTTTGTTAAGTAACAAACTGCAGCATAGTCATTAAAGTCAACAATAAAATATACTGTTATAAACTACCCCTGGTTAAGCATAAAACTACTGCTATCTTAAATAATTATTGTGTACATTTATACTGTAACACATTTATTCTCAGTATATTTCATCTGTCTTAAAAGTTCTTTAACCTTTGATAATATCTGTTTACCTAGCTAGCAAAGTACTTTTACAATTCTTTTTTCAAAACGTTTTACAATTTTATAAAGTAAAAAATCTAAATGACAACAAAAAGAAACATGAAAATCAATATACATATTTAATTTGTTTGAAACTGAAAATTAAACAAAATGTTGCCTTTAATTAATATCAGATTTATTTTTCATTGGTCAAATTGATTTAAAATGTCATCCTGTAAAATATTACGATGAAAACTATTAACGATTACTACCACTACTTTTTTATGCCAATTACGGTTAGTTTAGGTTAGGTAAAATTAGGTTAGATTATTAAAGTTTATCATAAACTGGTAAATCCAACGATTGACCGCTGAATGCTCTCTCCGTGTGTACATTCTTGAAAAGCGATAAGATTAGGCCCGTTATATCGGAGTCCTAGAGGATAAAGAATACCACAGTGGACGTAAAAATTATAGGGGAACAGTTTTGAGAGCAATAGAACATTTATCAAGTAGTGGTGAATTAACGGAAAAAAAATAGTGGTAGTGAACTAATGGAAAAGATACAAAGTAGGTTATTTTTTAATTGTTTGTTAAAGTAAATGTCACATTTAAATGTGTACGCTTGGTTTATCACTGATTTATTGCAATAAACATAATTTCAGCAGAATGTTTAATAGTAATGGAGTATTCTATCAAGGTACTGATACGGGCCATAGCTAAGGGGCTAAGGCGCTAGCTTGCCACGCTTCCAGTCCGGATTCGAATCCCGATGTGACCACTAATAATAGATGTTGCCCTACCGCTCTCGTGGTTCGGATGTCACGTAAAGCCGTTGGTCGCCAGGTTAGGTGTTAGAGAGGGCTCCTTAGCCCTAAATTTACCTGGTAAAATAAGACGAACTTTTTAAGGGACTGAATGTATACAATTCCTAGCTCTATAAAGTGACTTTCCTAGATTCTCTACTATTATTTACAATTTACTAACTATAAAGTGACTCTACTAGATTCCCTACTATTATTTACAATTACTAACTACTAAATGACTTTACTAGATTCCCTACTACCTACAGTCCAAAGCTAACAGTTCACTCACAGTTTCTTCAGTGTCCCTTCAGAAGTCGTCCACAAGTACCCGCACTGCTCCTTCGTTGATCCCCACAACGAACCACTCACCGGTAACTTCTCCGTAGACCACTTCACTATACTCGGACACTTCACTCGCACTGTAGAACTCGCTCACCGTCGCTGCAAACACCCGGGCTGTAGGCTCTAGACTCACTGACTGACTGACTGACTCGCGCTGGTATCCGGGCCGTATATGTCACTTGCAGGTCTCCATCTAGAAGCTTCTTGAATTCCCCTGCCCCCGAAGTTCCATGACAGAGCTGGCTCGTCAATCGAGAAGAATCTAGAAGTCCATTGAGTACGCTAACATGGAATATTCTATAGCTGACCTTTTACAATTGCATATGTAATATTTTAATTAGAGACATATCTTTACGATACTAATAGATAATTAATTGGTATACTATCAAAATTATTAAAAATTAATTCAACTTGAACCAATATATTCTAAAAACATATTAGTATATATTTATATTAAGCTATATTAGTTGTGATTACCGGTATATAATTATTCTCAATATAGTTGATTGCATGGTTAGTTGAACATTAATCTAGGTTTTGAGGTTTGGTAAAAGTTTAATTGGGAAGATATGTTTTCCATTTTAATCAAATGAACATGTTCATTTAATTAACTTCTTCTGGCTGATTTAGTTCATTGTTGAAAAGTAAAAAACTTCAATTGTGTTTGGTTGTTTTAAAATAATTTACTGTTTCAGTGGTTTAGTATCAACAATTAATTTTGTATTTATTTAATTTTCTATTTGTTTATTCTAGTGAAAATCATATTTACAAATCTCACGCACATACACAAAGAATTGTTAATGTTTGATGTTCTAATAGGCAAATTTAAACTCTCAATTAATATTATATGAGCTAAGAAAAAGTGTAGTCAAACATAATATATATGAATCAAATAACATTGGGCTGATTCAAAATTACTCCATGCCTCGATTCAAAAGTAAATAGTCACATATTGGCTGATAACTTTGATTTATTTTAAAATAAATAAATAATTTCTACGCACTAAATTATAACACGTCATAGAAAATAATTTCTTTATCAGATCTTCCACCCTCTCTGAGATGTCCATAATTATATTCTATATTCTGAACTTCCAGACTTGACTTCAAAGTTCTCCTGCAGCGAGTGCTGGAACTACGTAGGACGTTTCTAATGTTATGACCAATAGCATGATGATATTAGCCAGCCTTAACCATAGCAACGCCTTGACCGCCTTCTATGGCTGTTACGTTTCAATTCCTTATCTCACCTTTCTGATGCATGCTTTTTAAATGTGGGAATTTATGTTTGGGTAAAAATGTTTTGAACGTTGATTTTCTTATCGTTGATATTGTCCTGTTTATTTGTGTTTAGGATTGTGTGCGTGCATTGTTGTTGACTATCAGACGCAGCGTGCTCCTGGAAACACTTTCCGTAAGAGCTTCACTAAGTCACCACTAATTGCACTCAAGTGAATTCGATATTAATTACATAAAGTTTAAATATTCATTTCATATGCCTAAATAATTTTCTTAATTAAAAGTTTTTGAATAGTATATTCTTTTTATATGTCTAGCTTGATTTAAATTTTAACTAATACGTTATAGATTTTTTACTTAGTTTCAGTTTACAACTATACTCTTTCAATACTGCAACTGCAATAGGTATGTCGATATTTGTAGATTTCAGGTGTTTGATTGTTTGGTAAAATTATTTATAGTGTGGTTGGAATACTTTGAAGTAATAATTAGGTAGTTTTGTTGTTGTCGTTGTTGTTAGTACTTCTATATAATTTAGTACCCAGCGTTGTATAGTCTGCAAAATAGTAATAATTTAAGGTTATTCCTTGTTTAGTTCATTCAATTTGGATAAAACTCCATTAATTATTGAAACGTGTAGGATAAGTTACATTTACACTTTATAAGTGATACTATATTTATGTTGGACTCAAAACTAGTTATATCTAGTTTAGGTCGAGATTTTCAGAGTGTTAATGTTGACAAGTTTTTCTTTAGCTCCTCCATTAATTCACACTTTCTTGAACCTTATGTGAGAAATTATTTGTCTTTCTTAAGTCAACAAGTTAATTAAGGCAAAGTTCCACTTTTTTAGTCAGGCTAACATGTGTTATGTGTTCATCAAACCCCTATATTTTTCAAACGTTTTCATCCCAGTGACCCATCACGAACTCCTCATAATTGTCCTTATTGATAATGAATATTAAAATTTTGATACATGAGGTTAAACATGAAGTAAAATAAAAATTAAATATATGGCCTTAGTTTGTAACAATGACTACATTCGCTCTTCTACACTCATTCGAAATTCATATTCGCCCATATCCTGACGATCGGCGTCTTATGAATAAAATATATATATACAAATCAACAATACATATTAATTTTATTAACTTCAAATTAGGAATATTCCATAGCAATTTTAAGCATTCAGAATCCATATCTGAGTTGAAAATATTTAACTGATATTGCTGAGTGTTTTTGAGAGTTTTCCGATACCAAAACTTTTAACGTCGGCAATAAAGACCAAGTTAGATATCTTGTATTATTCACTAAATATATAATCTCTTTATTAGTAGAATAACATGTTTCTTCAACAGTTTATTAAAAATTTATATTATTATTTTAAATTATAATAGTTAAGTTTACTATTAGTTTCGTTCTTCAAAAAGGCGATTTTAAAGTTTAAGAATGTCTTATTTTACCTGCTAATGTTAGGGATTAGAAGCTCTCTCTAACTCTTGACAACCTGGGGACAAACGGCTTCAGGAGGTTGTTTTCCAAACCGCCAAGAAGTCGACAGTCCACCGCTGGGAAGTCGACAGTGCCGTTGTAGACATGATATTTTACCCAAAGTGGGCCAAAACATGTTGTTTTTGTTTAACTGTACAGTTCTTGTTTAATGTTATAATAATTTATGGTGAACACTGTATGATTATTAAAGGTAATATGAGGGTTTTAATATACACTCGTCATGAATAATATGTACATTTTCACATATTTAACTATAGGAAAACTACGAAAATACTCAATAATTTATAAAAATCAACTTATAGTCAACTAGAATAGATCTTCACCTATGAAATGAAACTTATAATGTTAAGATGCAATTATTATTACAAACCGAATCACTAAAATAGAAATCATTGTTTTTGGTGTTTTTCGAAGAGCGAAACGGCCCTTTAAGAAAATCTCTGAACCTCCACCAGGTGGCATCCGGCTGCATGCTAAAGCAGGATCGTTCCCGCATCCAAGGAACAGCCACGCTTGAAGTTGTTGACGCCGTTATCTTGTGTTATCTTGTAACCTTCGGGCCAAGGACACTGGTCTCTAGTTTAATCTATCTCATTTACATTTGTTCATTACTTTTCGGTGAAGGTAAACATTTATATCTTTTAATTAGTAACTTTCCATTTTTCATTTTATTGATACATGAAATTTACAGTACAATTGTCATCATCGTAGACTTGGCCGTGTGTCGCTAACCTAATCTAATGAATGCAGTCCGATTAATGTCAAAAATGTACAAAATAGGCAAATTTATATTTGTTTCCATTAATAAATAATAAATATATACCTGAAAAAAAATATTTATACCATTAGGCACTAAATAAAATAAAGGAAAAAAAGATGTAACTATGTCGTAAGTATTTTAGTTAAGTTTCAGCTTAGTTCATAATTCAACGGACTATAGATTTGAATCTGACAGTAGTTCCAATAGTGTCCTATGTCAAAAAATTGGTCTACGAAACGAAATTCCGGATAATTTGAATATCAAAAATACTTTTTTACAAATAAATAAGTATTTAATTTCACATTGATTTACTTGTTTAATTAATTAATATTATTTTTTAAATCACACTCATATAGTCATTCTTACTTATTTTACTATAATGTAATCAATATTTGAAACATATGAATATCTAGACACACGTTCTAGAGAACGGCCAAGATTTAGTTTAAAATATCCATGTCATATATCTTCTTCATTGTCATAGTCCTGAAAACAGAAACTATTTATTTGAAACCAGATGTTAAATAATAAAAATAAACAGTAAAGGTTATTTTTGTTTGAAAGTTCAAATATTCTCTTGCCATCTCGGAAAATGCATCTATTTAATGCTGGAAACCATCCAATAGCTGCATCCAATGCAGACTAATCCCACGATTACATAGCATAATTTGAATTAATTAACTATTCAATTCACAGTTTGAGTTTCCGTTCCACAGCTCGTGGATGATAGTTTTGCTATTTCTTACATTTATTTAATGAATACCTCGTATATTATGTGACTTTATCTTTTAACATATGTGCGAAAAATAAGTTACATTTAATTTATAACGTTTTAGGGAGTTTATTATTGTATTGCAAAGTTATCTGCATTTACCTAAGTCGTCAATACCTATCCCCGTAAAAATATATATCCACTTTAAAAAAAACTTATATTTACGTCTTAAAATATCCGTTGAACCACAACTTAAAGTTGTAGTCTCTAACATACCTTAAGATATGTATTGATTTTTGTTTGTGTATTATTAGAATACACTCGTTGTAGGACATCAGACTTAAACCTAATTTTAAGAACTTAATTACTAAACACAAAAAATAAATATGCTTTTAGGTTGACAAAAAAATAAATAAAAAGGTGACTTTTTATTGTTTCTGATAAATATTGTGTAACATCTGTGTGCTAAAATTATGATCAGCTTAATACATTTAAATTTTGATATTTTAAAATGGCAAAATCGCACCTTTACTTATTTATATAAGTGCTAATATTTAGTTATGAAATTCAATTATCGTACCAAATTATTTCATTTTTAGTTAATAATAGGGAAATAAGTTTTCATTATTCAAGATTATACCAGCTTATAATTTTAGTTCAAGCTATGCTCATATAATAATTTGCTTTGTACTTCAATTACTAGTAAAATGTAATTATGTCAGATAATAATCTATCCTGACTTTTAGACCTACATAGATTGTTGGTCCGTAATGATGGACAATGAATAGGTGGATGGTTGACCATAATTTGTTGAATGATTCTCAAGTCATACGTCAGGTCCGGATTTCAAGATATAGTAACGTGAAATCCCATACGGGCCTTGAGGTGCGCGGTAGGGGAGGACTGGTCACGGAGTGGGAGCAATAGCTCCACGACACAGAATGGATGTGCGTGGAGGGGACCTAATAAAGGGGAGGGACTGACAATGTGCTGGCCCTGTATGCCCATGTAAAACTGGAGAAACACGTTTAGCTCACTATTAATTGAATGTGACCGCTTGTTTCTTTCTTGTGTATGATCGTATTTACAATATGTGGCGGCGCTCAACCGTGATTCGGGTACAGACATGTATTGCGGGAATTGTATCATAAATAGCGCAGGCGCTTCGAAGGTTGTTAGAAAAAAACAGTTTTAACGTACGGTGGAATTAACCCACCCATACACGTACGGTGGCATTAACCCAACCACTCACCCCTACACGTATGGTGGCATTAACCTACCCGCCCACCCATACACTTTTGATAGCATTAACCCACCCGCCCAAACCATACACGTATGGTGGCATTAACCCACCCACCCACCCATACACGTATGGTGGCACTAACCAAATCACCCTCCCGTACACGTACAGTTGCATTAACCTACCCTCCCACCCATACACATACGGTAGCATTAACCCGCCCACCCACCCATACACGTATGGTGGCATTGACCCACCCGCCCACCCATACACGTATAATGGTATTGACCCACCCGCCCACCCAAACACGTACAGTGGTACCACCAAAAACGTACGGCGGGTATCCCCACTACTCCAAATGGCAAGTAGACGACTGCGCATCGCCTAGCCAGGGCCTGTATGGTATCTCACGCAGTATACAAGAGGCAGTAGGGTCTGGAATCAAACTCTGGCTAGCTGATTGCTGATTGACATTAAAAGATTACTCGTCTTACCTATATCTACTTTAAATTTGGTTGAAAGTAACACAAATAATATATATTTATGCAAAGAAGAGCCTATTCACCTATTCACTTCTTAAAATTAAGTTAGGACGGGTTCAACTTTACTTTTTTTGTCTATGACAGTTGAGTGTACAGACGTTAAATACAAAACTTTCTCAAATATAAGGTGTAAAAAAGTGTGTTTCATTTGTGCTTTGGATGATATAAAGTAATGTCAAATTATTTAAAGAATGTTTGGCTATCACTAAGGAACATTAACATAGTACTGTTTAACTTAAATTGCTCTTTTGTTTTGATAGAATTAAAGTATATGAGTAAAAACCATCTAAAACAAGTAAACTTAAAACACTACGTTGGAAATAATTTAAATCATAAATATCATCGTTATTATTGAAGATCTAGCATTGAAATGTGCACGTGCCACTTGATGAGTCTAATGGAATGAGCTGCTATTGAAGAAAGTTCTTGAGAATTTGCAACGCTGCAACTTCTTTAACACGTACAAAGAAGTTCTACGTAATTACAAAATCTCTGTTTCTTCTTACTGTAGAAGTGAGTTTAAAATTATGTTTCTTCTTTAATGTATCGTATGATCATATGAGAATAATTTTATATCTGAATTAAACTATAGAAACCGTGGTGATTAATTTAAATTATTGAACTAAAAATTATGTTTCTTTTAAACTCTTAAGAATGAGTGTTTTTATGTTTGGTTACCGACAAGCATTATGATTTATCATATTTTATTAATCTTTAACCAATTGTTTAGCCAAAGTTCATAGTTATTTATAATTTCACAAATACTATTAACATTAATTTATTAATATATTATTCCAAAAGTGTAATTATTTTTATTATAAAATGTATTTATTAAGAACTTTCTAATGTTTGTTAGATGTATTTCGTAATAAAAAACTATCTAAAATTATAGCTTGAGTCATAGATTCTTTATAACGTCTAGTAGCAAAAACATTTATTAACAGTTATATAAACATAAATTAAGAAACAATATAAATAGTTATATATTATAATCATGGGATATATAACTTTAATCAGGTTTTTAAGGATATAAATTTAGAGCATACTGGAAGTTATCAGTGACAAATGTATGATTACTCAGAGCAGATAAAGAATATCATAAATCTCTTTTTTATATTCATTTATAACTATAATTATAACTACCTTAAATTAAAAGACCATTTTCTCATACGTTTATGAAATGTTTATAAATGTTTTCCTTTAAAATTTTATAATTTTATGATTGAAGAATCAATATAATATAAAAGTTCCTTTTAACTGAGTTTATATTGAATTTGTAGGTACTTATTTTCAAACATTTTTTATAAATTGTTATAATGAATGTTCTATGTACAACTTGTTTTCATTAAATTATACATTTCTTTACTTCACTTAATACCAATTGTAATAATTCATTTTCGATTCCTGGAACCTCCATTTGTTAATTTTAGTCCACTGAAAGCTTGATATAAATATAACTAAGTAATTTTCTCCATTTTTGTTGTATGGAATTTTAATTTCTTACTTTGAACTTCATCGCTAAAAAAACACCAATGCATATACAGGATGTATAACAAATATGGAAACGGTTTCACAACAACGAATTTTTTCATAGTTAATTAGATACTTTAATTTTATTTAATAATTGTGTTACATATACATATATCTATATATATATATATATAATAATATATATATATATATATAACTTTTTATCAAAATAATTTTCTTAAAACCGGTTAATAGCGGAGAAATAATATTGTTTAAATTAGTTAATTTGAAATTTGCATCCCCGTAAAGAACACTTACACGGTTTTCTTGACTATAAGACTTTGTTATTTAGTAGAACGGCAGCAAGCTAAGCTCTTATATTAATGTGACGGTTTAGATAATTGTCAAGGGAATGTTTAGCAAGCGAAGAGATCCACCCCGTAGTGAAGTAAAGGTTGTAGTCTAGTATTACATGAATACATTATAATAATGTTCTCTAAACCTTCATAAATACACTTCATCCAATACTCAACTAACCAATGACCATTAACTAATCACTGTCCACATTACACTGGATGTCAACCCTTCTACGACAAGGGTAAATTGATGTACCGTCATTATACAGAGTTGGACGTACTCTACTATGTTTAACAGTAGTTACATACATAGTAGTAGCTACCCCTCCCTTAATGGGTAGTTACATGTTTGTCCTCAATTACATTACCAGCACATAACAGACATTTAATCACTCATCTCCTTTACCTCTAACATTACACATTGTTTACCTTTAATTGTTGCGTACAGTTAATTTAATTTTAATACAGTTCTTACTTTTTGGGAACATTTTCGTCGCAATGCATTTTTATGAAACTGGCGGTTGTTAATTATTAGTGGAAGTATTATTATTGTAAAATGTTACTTTCTGGACCATTTCCGTTACTTCACTACCTTTCGCAATTACATTAAGGTTAGGTTAGGTTAGATTGCTATTAAAGTAAGTCATATATATACTGGTAAATCCATGATTTTCTTACCGCCGTTTGCACTCTCCCTGTGTAAGTTCTGGGAAAGCGATAAGATAAGGCCAGCGATATCAGATTCCTAGCGGATAAGGAATGCCACAGTGGACGTAAAAATGATTGGGGCACAGTTTTTAGAGCAGTATAATATTTATCAAGAGGTGTTGAATTAACGGAAACAAAAAAGAAATGTTAATTAAAAGAAAATATCCTACTTTCTTTCTGATAGTTTGTCTGACATCTAAACTGACACTAAACGTGTGAAGTAAATATAAATGAAGAAAATGTGGTATACAAATTGAACAAAATTGGGCAGCATCACGTTATTAACTAAATTAAGTATCACGCCTACGTTTGTCAAATTTTATAATTTTACTACTTCCAGTATTTTTTTTTATTTATTTTTTTTATTTTTTTTATATTTTTTTTAACTAAACCTCACCAATAGTGTTAGGATTAATTAGAATGATCGTTGAGTGGCTAGGGCTTCGTACTGAGGTAAGGTTCGGTACTTTACGCACAGGCCGAAGGGTCCATGGAAGGTGGTGAGTGAGGTTTAGAACAAAATAAAAAAATGCACACGTTTTATTGATTAATTACAACAATTCGAGTATCATTATTTAAGCAAGGATTGGTAGTAAAATTATTTAAGTGGGTTATATAGAATTTAACTTACACTTTGAGAACAATAATCAGATATTAAAAGCATTCATAATCACAAATTTAATTACAAAGTACTTAATTAGTGCACCCTTAAATAGTGGTTAGATATACGTTCATTAGCAATGATAGTATGCGTGCTGCGGTGGAGTTACTCATGTCTGACATGTTCTGGTAACAGTTCACAGCTCACCTTTATCTCATTAAGAATGTGTATAATTATATCATACGTTCTTTGGATCTGTTACACATTAGCAGTTACTCATGTCTGACATGTTCTGGTAACAGTTCACAGCTCACCTTTATCTCATTAAGAATGTGTTTAACTGTATATCATACGTTCTTTGGAACTGTTACACATTAGCAGTTACTCATGTCTGACATGTTCTGGTAACAGTTCACAGCTCACCTTTATCTCATTAAGAATGTGTATAACTGTATATCATACGGTGTTTGGAACTGTTACACATTAGCAGTTACTCATGTCAGACATTGTACTGGTAACAGTTCACAGCTCACCTTTATCTCATTAAGAATGTGTTTATCTGTATATCATACGGTGTTTGGAACTGTTACACATTAGTAGTTACTCAAGTCTGACATTGTACTGGTAACAGTTCACAGCTCACCTTTATCCCATTAAGAATGTGTTTATCTGTATATCACACGGTGTTTGGAACTGTTACACATTAGTAGTTACTCAAGTCTGACATTGTACTGGTAACAGTTCACAGCTCACCTTTATCTCATTAAGAATGTGTATAACTGTATATCATACGGTGTTTGGAACTGTTACACATTAGCAGTTACTAAAGTCTGACATTGTACTGGTAACAGTTCATAGCTCACCTTTATCTCATTAAGAATGTGTTTATCTGTATATCACACGGTGTTTGGATTTGTTACACATTAGCAGTTACTCGTGTCTGATATTGTACTGGTAACAGTTCACAGCGCACCTTTTCTCATTAAGAATGTGTATAACTGTATATCATACGGTGTTTGGAACTGTTACACACTAGCAGTTACTCAAGTCTGACACGTTCTGGTAACAGTTCACAGCTCACCATTATCTCATTAAGAATGTGTATAACTGTATATCATACGGTGTTTGGAACTGTTACACATTAGTAGTTACTCATGTCTGACATGTTCTGGTAACAGTTCATAGCTCACCTTTATCTCATTAAGAATGTGTATAACTGTATATCATACGGTGTTTGGAACTGTTACACATTAGTAGTTACTCATGTCTGACATGTTCTGGTAACAATTCACAGCTCACCTTTATCTCATTAAGAATGTGTATAACTGTATATCATACGGTGTTTGGAACTGTTACACATTAGTAGTTACTCATGTCTGACATGTTCTGGTAACAATTCACAGCTCACCTTTATCTCATTAAGAATGTGTATAACTGTATATCATACGGTGTTTGGAACTGTTACACATTAGTAGTTACTCATGTCTGACATGTTCTGGTAACAGTTCACAGCTCACCTTTATCTCATTAAGAATGTGTATAACTGTATATCATACGGTGTTTGGAACTGTTACACATTAGTAGTTACTCATGTCTGACATGTTCTGGTAACAATTCACAGCTTACCTTTATCTCATTAAGAATGTGTATAACTGTATATCATACGGTGTTTGGAACTGTTACACATTAGCAGTTACTCATGTCTGACATGTTCTTGTAATAGTTCACAGCTCACCTTTATTTCATTAAGAATGTGTATAACTGTACATCATACGGTGTTTGGAACTGTTACACATTAGTAGTTACTCATGTCTGACATGTTCTGGTAACAGTTCACAGCTTACCTTTATCTCATTAAGAATGTGTATAACTGTATATCATACGGTGTTTGGAACTGTTACACATTAGTAGTTACTCATGTCTGACATGTACTGGTAACAATTCACAGCTCACCTTTATCTCATTAAGAATGTGTTTAACTGTATATCATACGGTGTTTGGAACTGTTACACATTAGCAGTTACTAAAGTTTGACTTTGTATTATTAACAGTTCACCGATCTTGTCACTAAGTGTTGTTTATGGTTAACAAATCACAGTTTGGCTGTCGTTCACACAGTGTGCAAGTAGAATATTACAATTATGTTAGGCATTGACATATCATTACTACTTTATCATGCTATTTGAAGTAATTAAAATTTTCAGTTTAGTAGGATTATAGTTCAGTTTACATTTTTTACAGTCTGAATGTGTGTCTTTACGATTTCGGTTCTAAAATCCAATAAATATATATGACAGGTGTTTTTTTTTTTCAGTATGGATTATTTTTTGGCCTAGTACGTCTGATGTAATCGGGAACTTTCAGTATCTGTTTCACCAACATTATTATTTTATTTTACTGTAATGAGCTTCTGTTGCGTGGCGTCAATTATAAGTAATATTTCCCAACATAATAAAATTAGTAATATATTATTTAAAAGTAAAAGAGGGTCTTTAAAGATCTTAATTGTCCTTAATTTATGAACGGTCAACTGTAAATACAATAGTTTATTGTCTATCAACTCTTAATAGTTCTTGTAAGACATCGTCGTCCTTGTCTTACAGTTTTATGTTAGAAAATGTAGGATAGTTTCAAAATAACAGTGTGTTATAAAATTTTATAAGTTTATACTTCATGTAATATTTTCTTAAATGTTATGTAAACTCAATAATAAATACTTAAATATCCTCAGAACTACATTTATGCACTGCTCATAAATACAAAAATAATATTTTTGTTCGACTTCATTTGCTAGTTGAACAAAAACTGTGCGTGAACTCTGTTAAACGATTGCAGTACAAACCGTCATCTCAATGGGAGGCTCGAACCATAGACATTACCTCCTCAGTCACATGTCGTCAATCTGGTGGTTGTTTGTTATGATGTTGCTTTTCCGAGGTCCAGCATATTTGAACAAAATCAGTTCTCAAGATAAACATAATTTGGCTCGAATAATACATGATAGTCTTAAAATAAGGAAGAAGCTTTTGTACGGAACAGGAATCAAAACACAGAACTCTCCAAGACTTATGACTGATGTTCATTGATAATGTTTTCAAGTTGAGAGAAGTACCTATTATGGTTTAGCCGAAACTGTAAACTACTTCCTCAAAATACATAATAAAGTTCCACTTACTAGTTGTAAGTATGAAGGTAAATTTATTATTCCATAGTTAATCTTTAAATTTACATTATTACCTTGATTAAATGATGATTTGATCAAGGTAAATTTCAACCTAAACAAGCTCAAAAACTAAGGGGGATTTTATTTATTCATTAGTCTATCAGTTATAAATAAAATAACGAGTTAAGTGGACATTCGTTAGGGAAAAGTAATGAGTGAATGTCCTGTAATATAGTCGAGGACAACCTGTTGCCTCTCAGAGTTACGTCATGAGCCATTATGTGACCTCTCAATATAGAAGAGTATATCCAACTCTGTGTAATGACGATTCATCAATTTACCCTTGTGTGTAGAAGGGTTGACATCCACTGTTATGTGGACAGTGATTAGTTCATGGTCAATGGTTAACTGGAGATTAATAAGTACTGTCTATGTGTTCGTATATGTAACTTATTTATATTGTAATTTATATCATATTAAATTATTTAACGTAAAGTGAAGAGTAGTTTCTTTGTACGTTTAAAGAAGTTTAAATAGGATGTACATTTTGAAACAAATGTATAAGTAACACTTATATATAATATGAACAGATTTCTATTCCATTTATCAAAATGATATCAATTAAATATAATTAACAGTTCTATAATAAACAGTAAAATATGTGGGGTTACGGGTTTCATTGAAACTTGCTGGTGATTAAGTTCCATAACATTCTTGTGCATGAAGATATTTAACAAGTCAATAATTATATTCTAACATTAAACATGAACACTTAATTACGTGTTTATTCTTGCATAGAAAATTAACGATAACAATTTTTAAAAAGGTTTACTTAGTTTAATTTTTAAGTCAGTGCCATAATGGAACGGTTCCCACGTTATCGCAAGATAACGTCGTCAAGGAACATCGAGTGTGTCTGTTCCTTGGATGGGTAATGCGACACCTGAAAACATCTAAGATTTGGAATTTAGTGTGTAAAAATTATAGTTTGTTAATCACCATATTAAGTGTTGGTAGAAATACAATACAAATAAATGTCACAAGAGCGAAACCTATCACAATATTAATACAGAATATATAAATATTTTGGTGATCGATTTCGGTAAATCACGTTTACCATTATCAGACCAGAAAGTAAATATATAATTTTTCCCCGGCTTTCATTATTTAAAATATCGTTATAGTTAAGAACAATGAGCAAACATTTAATTTTAAAAATCATAATTATTATTTATTGACATTAATAAAAAAATTTAAATGGAATGTATATTAAGATATTTTTATCAAAAACTATTAATTATATGATATATTGTAAGGTTCAACATATTCAATAATTTTTTACGACTGTAAAAAACTAAGTTTTTTTTCAGCATTAAAAGTTATAATTCTCTTTTATAACCATTCAGGTGAATAAAAATAATAACACATTAATGAAAAGAAAAAGAAATGTAAAAAATAATTTATTTAACCTTAAAAATTAATTTTTTTTTTTCATAAAAAAAGTTAATCCCTTCAGTTGAGTGTAGAAAACGTATTAATAAAACATTAAATTTGTACTTAGAACGGTTTTGTCTTATATTTTATTTAAAATCGGCTAAATTCATCACTTTATAAGTGCACAATTTCTAATGTAGTTGTATTTTTCCTGTCTCAAGGTAAGGTACACTAACTAATTTTGATTATAAAATTATAAAATAATTATTATAATCAACCGTTTGGTAGTGGCTCGAGTTTGCCAGACGGGCCGAGCCTTAGCGTGACGAGAGTTTGCGCAACTGAAGCGTGGCATCTACTGCTGAAGCGTGGCCATAAGAGCTGGCCCGCTAGGTCTCTCAGCCCTGTTCACTTTCAGGTGTTGGCCGTGTCAAAATATTTCGAGTCCCTCTTCAGGGGTGACCACCCTATCTTTTTCTCTAAAACTAGGGGTGAAAAAACAAACACCACGAAACGTGGTGGAGACAGAGTTTTACCCTTTCTTACAGCGCCGTCCCATCCCAGTTTAGGAAAATTGCCGAGGCTGCATCAGGACAGGCGTTATTACCTCACCTATCAGGAGGTGTTTGCAGGTGAAGGGCGTATGGGTATAAAGCAGTACCCACTGATGAGGCCTGAAAACGGTTAGAACACTGCTTTTGTAACTCTTTTTAACCGAGCTATCTGAATTATAATTCTAACCGAGTTATCGTATGATCTAATTATCACGATTTGTCAGACGAAGTTAGACGATCCTAGTTTCAACCCTCGCTATATAACTCCATGTACTAAGTGGCACTACGCGGTTAAGTGTTTGTGATAGTTGATTTACCCCCGAGTTCTGCGATAGCTCGGGGCTAGGATTGGACCGCTTTTTGACGCGCCGCCCAAACCACCGGCTAATGGATTGCAGCCCACTTTGCAACCCCCACTCCCTTTTAACTTTATATCAAGGCCAGTAAAGTAATTTAAAACTAGCTATTCTACCAAACACAAATGAAAGCTCTTGAATTAATTCGTTTTACCACGTTACCTTTGGTTAAGCGACGTATAATGTTCATACTAAGCGTATTCAAATTATTGTATTTACGGCCAAGAAGAAACTAAGTACTTTTCCTAAACAAAGTCATCGTGCCGTTCGATTTAATAATTTTCAATTTAACAGTTTACTTTCATTTTAGTTATAACTTTACTTACCAAGTAAAGTTAGAACTTAAAAGCCCTTTAAACGGTTGAGTTCCGGACGTTCCTTGACGCCGAAATCGTGCGATAACCTTTCGTCAAGGTCATTAAAAACTATTACAACTATCATAACTACTGGAAGAACCAAAAATTTAATTATTATTGTTTTATTAATTTTACTTCCATGCCATTTTCAAAATTAACATTAAAAAAATAATAATGGCAACTGTACATTGCAAATGTTGAACTAAATTTACAAAAAGAGGACATGAGTTCAACTCAATTTTAAGTAAAAGTTTTCCTTTGGTTGATTATACTAAATGACTAGCTGTGGAGTTGGGGGCTTCGCTAGCCCATAAACACTTTTGGAAATTTTCCTGGAGTTTTTTGACCGAGAGCTTCAATTCAAGCATACATATATTATTATGAGGGGGGGGGGAACTTTGGGAAGGGCCTTAGTTTTAGTGTCAGTGAATGAGTCACTACATCGAATTTTATTACAGTATTAAGTATAATTACAACAAAGGGAGGACCTCTATAGGACAGGATGGAACAGGAACATTTTTGGTCTGATACCAAAACTACCAGCTAGTTGTTTTAGTTTCACTCTGCGAACACCCCCTATCGTTCGTGCCCTCATTAGGGTTGTTGAGAAAACATGAAAATCATACATCAGCGCTCCACTCTGTTTTCACCCTAAGAACTATTATTGTTAAAGTTAGAAAATTCCAACTACACCAGAGTAAATTTACTCTGACTGCAATAGTTTAATGGTTCATATAAGTAGGTTACTTCTGTTTGTGACTTTAAAATATGTAAATGGAACTGTAATTACATTGGCTTCTGTTCAGAGAATTATCTCTAATTCAAGAGATAATGTATTCAGAGTGCCAATGAATACAAATTTAGTTTGCCAACAACTATTTGACACAACAAGGGAATTATTAAGTATGGGTTTTATTCGAAAATGTTTGTTTAAAAAATACTTGTTTCATTATTTTAATTAATAAAAAGTTGTTTCAAACCGTAGGAGGGTTAGAGATAGCAGGGGTAGTTCGTTTACTTTATGTCTTCGTTCTTATCCAGCAGTTAGTTTACGTCATTGCTGAAGGATCCAACCCTCATCTTTGTATTTTAAGTATCACAATTTTGCCCCTACGTTTGTAGGTAATTTTGTGGCCTATATAACAAAATGTATTTACCGCAGATCAGTCACTACACGCCTACTTAAAGTTATATAATACAATTTTTGTTCAAAAGTCGAGCTATCTTGTTTCTTGTGTTGCCTACTAGAGACCTATGTAGAATTTTTAAGGCGTCGTTTAATATTTATATAGGATTTAATTGTCCATCACTGTTAAAGTTTCCAAACCCCATCTTGATAATCTAAGTGACAGCTTCGATTAACTTTCTATTATATTTATAATAATAATAAAACATAATAATATTTAATACATGCTATCCCATACCTAGGTCAAGCAGTGCTGTCTCGGCGTGTTAATTTACTCTTTTTATACAAATTACACTATTATTTAAGAACAAAAACAAACTTTTTGTATGTAAAAATGAACGGAAATGTTTTAATTTACGCCTCTGTAGATTTCTTCCAATATTTAAGATTTTAACTTTAAAATTTATAGTAAAACTTCATTTCGAAACTACATGACTTACACATAGAATTTTCTGCAGTTTCGATATATATTTTTGAACCTTCTAGGTAGAAAATATATATTATCTATTAGTATTTTTGTTTTTGCAGTATATTGTTCTTGTGTCTAATATGCATTTTGATAATTATTAATATGTTTTTATAAAAGGAAAAAGTAGCGAGCAAAATTACAGTGTAAATTACCATCCAAATGCAAAAAAAATTGTAGTTTAAGTGTTTTATTCGATGGAATTTTAAATCAGCAATTTTTTTCAATCTACCCCTAGAATTATGTTAATATTAGAAATTCTAGTTAAACATTTTCCCAAGTATATTTTATATCTGGCATGACTTGTGCATGTGCTTTAGCAAATAATTTAATTGTATTTTTCTCACTTTTATATTTTATTGTACTCAGATTTCAATTTTTCGGACATAGAAACTCTATTTTAATAAAGTTTTCTTTTAAGCTATTCAAAATTAAGTATAATAATATTATAAATATTAAACTTTTATATATTTTTAATCCTACAGATTGTAAACTTTATTTTCAAAGAATTGTACATATACCTTATTATACACATATTGTACTTAATTTATTTTACTAATAAATTGTGCTATTATTTCTAATCCCTAGTAAACATTTTAAAATATTATTGGAAAATTTAACTAATTAGGCTTATATCTAACCATTACAATTTGTTTGACGAAGTTAATTGATGAAATGAAATGAAAAAAATTTTCTTTTTATCCAGGCAAAGTTAGGACCATTAGGTCCTCTCTTACACTTAACCTGATAAAGGAAATATCATAGAAATCTATATTTAGTACACATAAAGAATAAAGAATCTAAAGAGTTTATATTTTTGTTGAGCACATTATTTACAAGTAAAACAACAATAATTACGAAATAATTAATAAACTACAAAATTAAGCATCAAGCATATATAACATAAACGAAGAAGAAGAAAAACTACAGTTAAAAGAAGAAGAAGAAAATTATTCCAAAAACTAATCAACAAACACACAGCCCAACATTGACAGCACAACCAATGCCTACACCCTCAACGAACCCGCAGAAAACAAATCCCTCAGTGCTGCGACAAATCGATCTTGACAATCGATGCTGTATCTCGAGTTGAAGGATCAATTTTTTTTCACAATCTGCAGACATTGACAGTAAAAGATCTATTATAAAGTTCTATTTGGGATAATTAACATTGATAAACCCCGATTACTGAATTTGACGTTAAAATAAAATTTGAAAGTAAATATGAAGGATTTTTTAATTTAATAAGATTGTAAAGTAAAGATAAAACTTTCATCTTTCTATACTCAAGTAAATTCAGTCCCTGTTTCAACCCTCGCTATACAACTCCATGTACTAAATGGCACTACTAGGTTAAGTGTTTGTGATAGTTGATTCACCCTCGAGTTCTCCAATAGCCCGGGGCTAGAATTGGACCCTTTTTGGTGCGTCGCCCAAACCACCGGCTAATGGATTGCGGCCCTCATACCACTCACCACCTCTTAGCTTTTAACTTTAAATCAGGGTCAGTAATGTAATTTAAAACTAACTATTCTATCAGATACGAATGAGAGTTTTTTTTGAATGGATCTATTTTGCTGTACTACCTTCACTCTAGCGACGTATAATTTTATTTTTTACACCAAGCATATACTAATTATTATGTTTTTACGACCAGGAAGAAATTACTACATACTGCTCTCAAACGTAGTCATCGTTCGATTTGATGATTTTAAATTTATCACTTTGCTTTTATTATAGTCTTGACAGACTAAGGTAGAACTTAAAGCCATTTATAACTATTATCCTGGGGACTAACGGCTTAAAGGTGACTAACCTAACCTAACTTGACTTCCGGATCAACATAAGTGATTCACAAGTCTGCATGCAAAGGCGCGATCGTCATCCTTCCAAGCACCAGCCACGCTAGACTCTTGCGGTAACTTCAGGACTTTTCGTCATTGCTACTGGTGAATATTACCAACAACTAACAAAACTCACAGAGAAAAAAGATACAGAGATCGCTTTCTTATGGCCGCAGTGAACGTCTCAGTAGCAGTTATAGTTAGTATACAACTAATGTACATAGTTATACATCTGTAGTAATAATTACTACGTTTATGCTTGAAGATTTGGAGGGAATAAGGGAGATACTGATAAGGTGCTGGCTCTGCCATCGCATGGCAAAATGGACAAATAACTACTCAACACACATTCAGCGCAGTATTAAATGAAACCTCTGTTTCCTTCTTCTCTGTGTACAAGAATGAATAAACTAACCAAATATTACTTTAGTGATAGCTTTTGCTCGTTTAAAATAAAAACCTAATAATTCAGAATGTTGCTCATTCTCCAGTCAAAATTAACATTAAAAATAGTGAGTAATGCACTACTTCACATAAAAGTGTTTGATACTAAATTTACAAAAATCTAATGTGAACATATAACATTGAAATTTATGTCAAATTTCCATTATATTTATGTTCATTCAGCACATTACATTTCAATGTCCACATAATATACTTTTTAATACCTTTAGCTAATCATATTAAATGATTACAACAGAGGGGAAAAATCTCTTTGGGACCAGGTGGAACTAAAACGTTTTTGGTTTGATGCCAAAACTACCAGTTAACGGTTTTAGTTCCGCTCTGCGATAACGCGCTACCGTTCATGTCAACATTATGGTTGGTGACAAAACCCGAAAACCAAACAGCCTGCCAAGCATACAATCGTGGATTATTTTTAATAACTTATCGTAATAACTAGATGTTAGCTTTAAATAATAAATTTAGCTTTAACCTCAGGAAGTAAATAAAGAACTTTATAAAAAAGTTGAATAAAACAAACCTTAAATAAAACTTAATTGAAATTTATTTTATTGCACTTTCAACTAATAACCATTTAGTTACAATTCTAAATTAGGTTCTTAATACAACACAATACATTGGTACACATACAAAATACAAGTGAACCTTACATAGCACAAATATTATGGTGATCGGTTTCAGCAAACCACGTTTACCTTCCTCAGACCAGAGTGATCCACGAAAGAATTTTTTTTTTTTTTTTTTTTTTTTGCTGAAATCGATCACCATAATATTTGTGAATGTTCTACTTAAATTGTAATTTATTTATGTCATGTGACATTCAATTGTTCTTAATTTTAATATTCATAATACAGTATTTAAACTAATTTTAGGGTGCTTAAACGGATATGTAACTGAAAAAGCTAAACATATTATTGGTATTTATAGATCAAACCTGCTTTTGACTGTTACATTTTATAAATAAACTAATAATTACTGCATAAAAATGTTGGCCGTTCGTAATAATGGGGTCTCTTAACGTTTGTAAGATCGCTTATTCTATCAATCACTGCTAAAACAAAAATGTACGATAACGTCAAAATCGACCACTGCAGTGTCCGTCATATAGGTAAAATATATATTTATACAGAAAATTATTAAATATACACTACACTACTTAATATACAGATGAAACGATTAAGTTTTGTGTAGAATATACGATTTGACGTTCCATACAATAAGCAAATATCACCTGTACATATCAAGCTTTGCATTGATGTATGTACAGGCAACTGTATTTTTATCGTCAGACATAATATTTGCATTATTATTTTAAGTTTTTTTTTGTGTTTAGTTTACAATTTGCAAGTTTATATGTTTAAACTTTTTAAATTCTGTTTAATTTAAGCACTCTAGTACATAAAGTTATTGGCTTGATGACTTTCCTAAAATGACTTACTTTGAAATTCCGTTTAATAGATTACGTTGTTTCTAACCTAAATGATAAATTCACAAAGCTAGTATTTTATATTTATTCTTCATTCAAAATATGTAAACATAAACAGGTTGGATGGTAGTCAAGGTTCAGATGTTGTGTAGGGAAGAGAACTGAGTATCAGGCTTGTCAGTTAGCAAAAAATCAGACCAACAATATGTGGTTCGGATTCCACGTTAACTGTATGTGCCTTAGTTGCCCTAGACATTGGGCCATTAATAAATAGCTCTTTCTGGAGAACAGTTGACTTCAGTTAGTAACAGTGACTACACTCGTTCATTCACTCATCACACTCATTCGCACCTCATATTTACCCAAATCTTGACAATCGGCGTCTTAAGAATAAATGATAAAACAAAACGTAACGTAGGGTGTATACCATCCCTAAAGCAGTGAAGTAGGGAATTTCAACTACGCTAGCCAAGAATGACAATTAGATTGTTGGGAAGACTGACTGTTCAAATTGGAAAGGCAGAGTTTCACGGATTAGGGTAAATTGACGTTTGATAGAAGGCAACACTGTCTGAAACCTCTCTGCCACTGTTTACCGATTGTTCATAGAGTTATTAAAATATTTGTTCAGGACGGCAGTTCAGTTAACAGACTTTAATCAGTTAAGTTATCAACAACTCCGTTTTAGTGATAAAAAAAACTGATAAATATTTATTAATATGTTTTTGTTAATGATGGCGTTTTACTTCACTTTAAAAATTTTTACCTAATAGTCTATATGTATTCAATAAAGTAAAAAATGTAAAATTGTTAATACCATTGTACGTGTAGGGGGTGGCGGGTGGGTTGATACCAATGTACGTATAGGGGTGGGCAGATGGGTTAATACCAATGTATGTGTAGGGGTGGGCGGATGGGTTAATACAACTGTACGTGTAGGGTTGGGCGGATGGGTTAATACCACTATACGTGTAGGGGTGGGTAGGTGGGTTGATACTAATGTACGTGTAGGGGTGGGCGGATGGGTTAATACTACTGTACGTGTAGGGGTGAGCGGGTGGGTTGATACCAATGTACATGTAGGGGTGGGCGGATGGGTTAATACTACTGTACGTGTAGGGGAGGGTGGGTGGGTTGATACCACTGTACGTGTAGGGGTGGGCGGGTGGGTGGGTTATTAGCATTTCTATTTGTATAGTAATAATAACAATAAAAATGCTAAATATGTGCAAAATTACAATAAAGGTATTATTATTTATTTATACATAACAATAACAAATTTGCGAATAGACAGTTAAAAAATATGTCTAACTGTTTTAAAATCAATATAGATGTTTAATTACAATTCAATTTACAGATTTATAACAAAATCTTATTCTAGAATCTTTTTATATCGAAATCAGTTTCTAATGTGATATTCATGGTACTTGATCTAACCTCTAATATCCTCTATAACTGGCATTGGATTCCCATTTGTATCACTTAATATCCCATTTATGACAGGTTTTATTTTGGTAAATGATATTAAAGCTGATATGTTTTATTTTTTGACAAAATATTTGAAACAAATGCTTACCCGTATATCGTTGGAAATTCTATTTAATTTCACTTTTTTTAAATAGTGTTCGCATAATATTCTCTTTATTAACATATAATGTTAGTTTAAATGCGATTCGTATATGTCAGTATTAAATATAATTTAACAATATGGTTTTTAATTAGAGTATAGTAAGTGGTAATACACAATGATCATATACAATAGAAAAAGATTCTATACTATAGAAAGATGTAATGTAATGGTTAGATTTAAGAGACAACTTTTTAGTCCTAACCTCGCCAATTGAAATTAAATAATTTTTTAATTTCATTTTAAATTTCTTTTTACAGTGCGCTTGGTACTATTATTTTTTTAGATAAGTTAAAAAAATTGTTTGATAGTTTATGTTGTTAACAATTTGCTACGTAGTTAAACAGTATAAGAGTGACAAAACACAACAGCCATCATAAGTTTAGACAATACATTATATTAGTGGCTCGAAAACGTATTTATTATTCCATTGTTTTATATTATATCCGTCCTTTTAGTTAAATTAAATCTACATATCAGGAAATTCCTCCCTAATATTTCTATATCTAGTAAACATTATCCATTAATAGATATGTTCCTATTTCCTTAACATTAATATTATAGATAAAAGTACATCATTAAATCTAAATTCAATTATTCCAAGTGCATTGCCATAAGCACCATTGAAAATATTTTGTAATTGCATAATATTTTATATACTTTTTTACAGTTTACGCCAGCAGTTTTGAACTCAGGTAGAGCCAAGTCTAAACCTCCAAGTTCTTTAAAAAATTAGGTAATAGTTTATTATTTTAAAACGAGTTATAGTATTGACGTATTTTTTTATATTATTTCACTATTACATATATTTTATTCTAGAATAATTATTATTAGTAATATGATAATGTGCAGACATCATGATACAAATATTTAAGCCTGCCTAGTTGTTATACTGCCTTATACATAAATACGTTCAGTTATATTGATCTGAAAATCATTCTATGATGAGTAGTTTAAATAGGATATCTTCAAAATATTAAACACGCTGCAGAATAATAATGCTTAATATTAGATTTTAAGAATATTAATAGTGTACTGAGAGAAAAAATAATCGTATTATTTCTCAGTTTTTTTTTACACTTATTTGTAACGACTCTTCTACATTCCGAGTTCTTTCAGTTTTACTTTACGTTCTTACAATATAAATTAAAACTAAAGCACCAAACATTCTAAATGGTCTTTTTCTACACACGTTATCCGCAGAAATGTTTTAGCATTTGTGGTCAATATGTCAATCAAAAAGAGGTAAGCGTTGTCACAAGATTCTACATACAATTTTATATTGCCAATTGACTAATACAAACGTTAAATGGCTTAGACAAACAATGAAAATTAGATTATTTAGAGGACTGACTGTCCAAATTGGGAAAGAAAAGTTGCCAGATTAGAGTAAATTGACATTTCGATTGATGGCAGCACTGCCAGGATAACTGACTCCTTAGTTTATTTGCCATTGATTTATTTTATTTTATTTATATCCAACATCAAGAAACTATGCCATTTTGTGATAAATTATAAACCATTTTACCCCTTTTTTATTATTTTACGTATTGGTAGGAAATCAAAATAAGTAAAAGTCCAAGACGTTTTGCAGAATAACTTCTATTTTAGGTTATGTTTGTTCAGGTTTATAATATAATTTATACATTCTTCGAAATTGTTCTACAGAATCCTTTTTGAACTATGGATAATTACACAAAATATTGAAAATGATTCCACTTTTACATTAAAAGTAAAAAAGCGTTCGTATTTAAAATGTATCTACATGTACGCTTATATTTTTATTACCATCAAAGACAACAAAAATGAAAATTTAAATATAAATAAGTTAAAACAAATAATTTAAAAATTTGATAAAACATGTCCAAATTTCATTTCTTCTTTGAGCTCTTTATTGGAAATTTTTAACTTATTTAAGAAAATCTCAAAAATTCCAATAAAATATTTATTTCGTGAGGCCTTTCGCCTACAATGTAGGCATCGTCAGACATCAACAAAAAAAATTAGAATTGAATTAGAATTGATGTCTGACGATGCCTACATTGTAGGCGAAAGGCCTCACGAAATAAATATTTTATTGGAATTTTTGAGATTTTCTTAAATAAGTTATGTCCAAATTTTTTAATAAATATGTACCTGTGATGTTTAAAAAACATTAGACAAGCATGTTATAGTTTTATATTACACAAAATATAAAATTAATTATGTATTAAATAGACATTCGACTTTATATTTCAAAACAAAAGGCGTTATCATGATTATCAAAAACATAGTTAAGTATATTTTTACATTCGTTTTATTGGAAGTAATAGGAATTTTATTGTAATACGTTTTTACAACTAATCGAATTTACGTATCCTACTTTTACATGTTTTTCTTTAAAATCACATCATGCATTGATTGGTGTTTTATACAGCTTACACGATCAACGATTTTACGCTACGTAGTGATTTTTATCATTTATTACGTAGTGATCTTATTGATGATTTATTTAAATGGATGAGCAAGTATCAAAGGCTACTTTCATTTTGTTAATTTTAGTGACTGCCTTTATAGAAGAATAATGATAACATATATTTAAGTTTAAAATATTGTACTACTTGCCATTTTATTGTAAATAAAATAATTTCACTTTAGCGTTATCAACATTTCTTGAATATTGGGATGATTTTTGTATACCACATAAATAATTAATAACTTTATTGATGTAATATGTAATTAAATTTGATATGTTATAAAAATAGAGTGGTTTATTTACCTTCTTGATAAAAAATTCAAAAAATAATAAAAATATTTTTAAAACTTATAATTTTTAATGTTTCTACCCTCAGTCGAATTTGTTTGTTTTTTTAGTAAAATATTAATAAACAAAGTAGTATTTTTATCAAATATGATATACATTAAAAAGTTTAAATTCGATTATCTTTATTCAGTAATGATTATTATCATTTCAGTTTGTATATTTATGTCACTTCTTTACAGTACAACAACACTGTATGTTTCTTGGAACAGATACAATGTTTTTGACGTCTTGTTTTTATTTTTAGTATATATTAAAATTAACTTCTTAAGTTAAACGCAAGAAAGCACCATGTGAGACGCCAATTAATGTCTCAATACAAATGTATCCTTAAGAAATGATATGTATATTACCATCCAAAAACTGCTGGACTGTTAATTCTTATAACATTTAAATTCAAGTAACACAACACCACTGTAATCTAAACTTAAAAGTGGAAAGTGACAACTTGGAAGGTGATACGTGGGCTGGAAATTTAAGTCAACATAATGTGTGAAGTAAAACAGACTCGGGTGTCAGGCGTTGTTATGTTTGGTGTCTTCCCCGTGTAAAGATAAACAGAAGGTTCTTCAGTCATGTGTTGATGAGATAACTCGGTAGGAGATACGTGAGTTGGAAATCCAAGTCCACATAATGTGTGAAGTAAAACAGACTTCCATCAGTCGAGATTGGTGCAGAAACTTCTTCAAAACTGATGACACTGCCTTGCCTCTACAGACTTAAAACAATAAATACTCTTTTAAACGCACGGCATAGACGCACGTACATCAGGCAGGGAAAACTCCTGAACTGGGTAACACAGAATGGTGTTTTCCGAACATCCTCCCTTTCTGGCTGATCAAACCTAACCTAACCTAATGATACTCATGGATGCTGTCCACGGCCTCTACCACCATATATTCTTTACTGCATAGCCACGTGCGGATGTAAAATTAAATGAGGTCTGTTGAGATAATCATGAGATAATAATATTAACTAAATATTTGTTACGCTCTGGTTGGTAGTACTGCAGTATAATATGTAAGAAATGTACTTGATTATGTAACTTTATTATTATAATACACCTCAGTCGGAAACTATTCAAATGTATAAGAATTTTTTTATTTATTTTTGAAAGAATAAAAACGTTAAAAATTTGTTTATCAACGTAGTCGTGAAGGATCCAGTAACTATCCCTGTATGAATATATAAATTCCATGGGTATACAATTCGTAATAAAGAATATATGTGCTTCATGCATCAATGTGATTATGTGCTCATATAGAATTCTGTACCTGGTAACGTGGTAGCCAGGTCCTCCGGGAGCTGCATGTCAGGACATGTTGGGATAACCATTGCTACCAACCACATTATCTAATCACTGAATAAATCAGTTTACCCATGATTATGAATATTTTACACGTTATTAATAAATAACATTGAAGATAAATTGTTCTGTATATTGGTAAACAAAGCAGTTTCATTTAATTTAATGTAATTTGGTTGTAGATAAGAGTTATCTTATAAAATGTGCATCATCATAATCTCTTCATTTTGATGTGTTCAGTGACTTTTCAAACCAAAATCAAAATCTAAATAACCATAGGAAGCAAATACAGCCTCCTAGAACTGTTACTATTTAATTTTTTTTTACCTTGCATATAATTTTACTTTAATATGATTATTTTTTTTATTTTAAATTAAAAATTAGCTCTAATACTGTGATTTATGAAAGTTATAATAAACGTAACTTAAACAATATAACAGCTTTAACATTGTTTTACAGTCTTTTAATTTGAAATGTATAAGCAAAACTAACGGGTTTAAGGCTACTCATATATACCCCCATAATCCAAACTATTTATAAATAATTGATCATCAATACACCATACCACTCACTGACTTGAAGTTCTGTTTACGTGAAGTGTAGTGTTTTGTATTATCATTATATGTAATCAATTGAACTGACATACTTCATTGTCTTTTCAACTTTATGACTTTTAGTTTGATAAATTGGAAACAGATAGTAACGTTGTTTGGATACTTAAATTTCAATTTAATTGGATGCATTTAACGTAATAATCTACAACAGAAGTGGAGAATCAAGGTATAATTTTTGTATTTGTAATTGGATGTGACATTAAAAAGGAATCCATGAATGGAGAGAATCTCAAAACAGGTGAATGATGGATGTAAAATGGATAATGGAAAACGTTTAAGAATCACGTGATATGAGATTAAATATAACTTTAATTTCACATAACTTACATCCCTTTACTGTACTTTGCTTATAGCCACAAAACGTGTATTTGGCCTTTTATATTACTACCCATACTTTAATTTATACAATTTTGTTTTCATCATAATAATGATTTTAGGAAAATAATCTTAAATACAAATTTGATATTTTAAATAAAACAGTACTTAAACAACTTTACAAGAACTAATATGGATTTTCTTGCAGGTGCATGAAGATCAACATCTGAATTATTATTTCCAAGCAAAGTTATAAAATCCTTGTTTTTATCCACAATTCTATAATTCCTTTGTCGGTTTTTTTTTTAAGTTAAGACACATATATGTCAAAGGGAAAATCGTGGTCTGTAATGCACTTAAAATACCTCAACATTGGTTTAATCAAATCGGCAGTGTCTGTCAACGTATTCATATCCTCCCAATTCATTCCCCAATTAGTTTGAGTTTATGAATTGCTTTTTATACTAACATACCAATTTTAGAATAAATATGATAACAAGTTATTACATGGTCATTTAATGACATAAGAAATCAGCCAACTAGAAATTAATTACAAGTAAATAATAAATTGTAGTCAAATTCGGAATGTAGTGCAATAAAATTGTAAAAAAATAAATATTGTGATTTTTTCTAATCATAAACTACGCTGTTATACTGTAAAAGCATAACTAGTTTATAATTTCTTAGACACAACTAGACTATTCATGGAAACGTTTGTAGGTTTTCATAAAACACAAATAAATTATTCTATAACTGTTTTATTTTACTATAATTGGGCCGGGTTTAAAACGACCTGCAGGGTATTTTTAGCGCACGTAGGGGTTCCAGTATGAGAGGGGATGAAGTCTAGTTGGTGTGAGGGACGATAGTGTTGTGAGTGGGGACAACGGGCGCAATCAGTAGGTGAAGTTGTGGTTACGATGCGCCTGGCACTTCATCTCCTTCGCTCCCTTTGTTTGTAGGTTATTTTAAAGGTAATAAATAAAGAGCTTGAATTACAGCAGTCACTGCAATACAGTCATAATCTTGTATATTGTAGTTTTTGTAGTTATTATCAATCATACTGAAGTTGACTATTACGTTCTTGCTCGATCTATCATGTCTTATACAATTAGCAAAGCACATCTCAGGTTCTTTTCCCTTTATGTTATGTTCCAACAGTACTAGATTCCAGTTCCCTCCACGTTCTTTGCCCGCATATGGAGGCGGAGCTTCCCATTGCGTATCCATGACGACATAATGTTGAAGTGTCACGTCGGTTCAGTGGTGGGATAAGACTAATTTTATCTCTCACTTAATTACTAGCTTTATCTCTCTCACACAGGTTCCTTAATAAGGACGCAATCATCTTTGAACTTTATATAGATGTTATCCAGTAGGAACTATGCATTTTTCATATATAAGTTATAATAATATGTAAATAAACATAAACTTAAAAATAATAACAATAAATATGTTTCCAAACCATATAATCAATAACATGTCACTGCAGTTAAACAAGTTACTCTTAAAGTTTCAAATGTATTTCTTGAATGATTGCAATTCTCTTAATATCTGCAGTCTTAAAACCGAAGTGATTAGTAGAGATTTTGCATTAGTCTGTGAGGGACGTGCTTAGTAATTCAAGTGGAACGACTGGTATTGGAAAAGATCCTTGAGGGTTTTCCAATACCACAACTTCCTTAACATCCACCAAAGTAGACTGAGTCAGACCTTTATATTTCACAGAAGCTTTGTTTCAGCTGATTTCACGAGAGATTTACAAATACCACCAGATATATTTGATAATATTATACTTTTTTCAAATGTTATGGGTTAATAAAGCGTCATAAATCATTATGAAAATGTGTCCTTAATATAAAAATATGAACAAACTTATTTATACAAATTATACTATTTAAACTACTATATTTTTAGCATTTTTATTCTAATGCTACATATATATATATATGGACGGAATGCGGAGGGCAAGGTCCAAGGTTCGAATCCCCACTGAGCCAACGGTTGGTACTTCACTCGTTGAATAAATTTTACGTCTGTAAGCCCATTTCAAATAGTGAGTGAAGTTAGAAAAATTTTTTTATTTAAAAATAGTATTTTGTTACTATTAAAACAGTTGTGGATGAAAAACAATTATTGCAATAAAATGCATATAAGTAATAAAATATTTCATAATTTTAACACATATTTTCACAAAAGTAAGGAAGATAATATTTCTTACAATTTATCACAAAATATTAAAACTAATAAACGTAAGAGTTTATTACGCTAAATTGTATAATATTTGAAATACCTGGCATCATTTTAAAGAAATGTTTACAAACCAGGTGCTAAAAACTGTCAGAACTCTATAGAAGTAGGTTTTTCAAATAGCGTCATCTTCAAAAATAAAAATTCATCTTTTACATATCTCTGATATTGTTAGATTGTTTAGTCTTAAAAATAGGAAGAGATAGAGATGTACATCTATGGGTGGGTTCATCTTCACTAGTATACGTGTTTGGGTGGGTGAGTGAATACCACTGTAGTGTGTGTGGATGGGTTCATCACCACTGTAGTCTACGTGTTTGGGTGGGTGAGTGATTCAACTGTAGTGTGTGGGTGGGTTTATCACCACTGTAGTCTACGTGTTTGGTGGGTGAGTGAATGCCACTTTAGTGTGTGTGGGTGGGTTCATCACCACTGTAGTCTACGTGTTTGGTGGGTGAGTGAATGCCACTGTAGTCTACGTGTTTGGGTGGGTGAGTGAATTCAACTGTAGTGTGGGGGTGGGTTCATCACCACTGTAGTCTATGTGTTTGGTGGGTGAGTGAATGCCACTGTAGTGTGTGTGGGTGGGTTCAACATCACTGTAGTCTGTGTGTTTGGTGGGTGAGTGAATACCACTCTAGTGTGTGGGTGGGATCATCACCACTAGTCTACGTGTTTGGGTGGGTGAGTGAATACCACTGTAGTGTATGGGTGGGTTCATTACCACTGTAGTATTCGTGTTTTTGTATTATATAATAAATATTAAAATTATCTTTGTATTTGTCGTGAAATGAGGGGTTCCGTTTAAAAATTATATGAGAGAGCCGCCCAAATCAGAACACAGTAAATTATGATATTTATATAATATTTTTTTTAATATGAAACATTAAGCCCTAATTAACTAATCATTTTGATAACTCTTCAATTCAAGATGTTATGGATGAAAAGTGATTATTTTGAAATCACTCCAAATATTACCGTGATGATATTCAAAAGAGAACGCTTACATTTAGTTTAATTACAACATATGAGCATATGTTCATGGCAGTTGCATGAGTAAAAATATATACAAATATCACACCTAATAAAAAGTTAGCAATAGGCCAATTTATTGGAAACATACCTTGTTTTGACACCACAAAAAACCTACTGAAATTTGTAGGTGTATTTCATAAATTCTGTATATCGGAAACATCCAGATATGAGTTGTGTTGTTAAGCTTCAGTTGTTTCATAGGTAGTAACAAAAGCCGATAACAAGGTTCAATTTGAGAACTGATGGTCTACTGAAGTTTTATAGCCTTGTGTCCACGTTTGTCAATTGAATAAAAATAATGAATCAATGTTATAAGACTATGTATTATATAAGTAAATAATCATTTATTTTACTATGAAAACTCTGATATGACATTTTTATCAAAGGATTAGTAAGAATAAATTACAAGTTACTATAGATAATATCAATGTTTCAACGTGTTTTGGTATAATGATTATTACAAACGATTATTATTTTATTCTTATAGCTTATTATTTATTTTTTGTATCAATGGTATGATACTTAATTTAAAAACACTTACTTAATGTATGTATATTTAACATGTAACTGTGATAAATTGCTAAAACTTGAGAGATTTGTGGTAAAAGATGGTTGAATTATCGGAAGGGATAAACTGTGAGCTTAATCGTTTGAAGGAAATATCAACCCGAAGGGTGGATGCCCCATATGATGATCGACTTAAAACCCCAGCGGTCAATCTATCTGGTTCAATACTTCGTAGACTAAATATTTTAGAAAATTTTACCAGAAAATATTCGTAAAATCAAAGATAAAAGTCAAAGATAACAGCCAACAATTCAATAGGTATTGATTGCCTAAAGTTAACAGATCAATTTATCGCCATTCTTTCAATTATTTAGGTCCAAAATACTTCAATCAATTACCAGATGAGGTAAAAAGCACCAATAATCTGAAAAAATTCTGTAAAAATCTTATTGCTTGGCTTTTTTCTCTACAAAATATAGAGTTCCTAAATGATGTTTTGCAGTAATGATTGTATTGGTGATATTGACTTGTAAAAAATTAAATTTGATAAGTTCTTCTCTATTGTATTAATTCACTTTGTAGGCATCATTTAAATATTAAATTTCTATTAATATAACAATTTATAAGTACCATATATATATAACTAGATGTTAAAAATACCGTTTTATTTGTTTAGAATTTCTTATAAATTATAAATTATGTACTAAATTGTAAATATGTTTTTGGTTACCATTAATACTGTTTCATGTTGTCATGCTCCTAAGATGCCACACATACCACAGGGGCGTTTATATGTCATTTTATTAAGTTCCATGCAGCTAGACTCACATTGTAAATTATGTTTTTAAAATGTTTTATATTTTGTAGAACTGGCCATAGTACTAGTAAACGTGGCCAGTCATTTTCCAAACCATGCACATGTTGATTTTTTATATATTTATTAATTGGAAAATAAATCATTTATTCATTTATTCATTTATTCATTCACCATTTTTTATTCCTTTTTGTGAAATAATTTGAGTTGCAGCCTACCGTTATTTGTTCATACACTCCTTAGCGGAAGAGAGAGAAACTCCCTAATTGAGGGAGAAACTCCCTAATTGAGGGAAAAACTCCCTAATTGAGGGAGAAACTCGGAACAACTAAATCATATTACAGAATCTTACGCCAAATAATTTTGTTTACGCCGAAAATGTTTTGTAAAGTGATAAATATTTTCTGTAAATCAGTATTTGACAAATTACATTTGTTCAAACGTATCCTTTGGCACAGGATCGAATCATTGACCGGAAGTGTTTATCAGTTACAAACACATTGAACTGTACTGGTTTTCCCACGAATACTATCTTAATAAAATACCCCACAGATTGTCCAGTTTCCTACATTCGTATCACTTATGGCTCTGCTGATTTCATAATTACTATCCCTTTTTTCTGTTATTTTACGATTTAATAAAATTCAATAACCTCATTAACGTGAAATCAATATATAGGTAAATTATTTTTGACATTTCCTTATTATTGTTGTGAACTATATGAAAGTAGAAATATATAACAAAGAGCTTTTCTCAATTGATCTTAGCTGTCATAAGTCATTTTCAACGATGATTTAAAGTACATTGGTTCACGATATGCAATCAATGAACTAATTTGTAAAATTCGAACAAATGTATGATATTTATTGCACTTTTAACAATAATTAATTTTAGGAACTCCTGATTTAATAATATGTGGAAACCAGACTGTTTAGTCAAGTTTTTTGATTATATAATTATTCTAGTCACTCTCACAATTCACTTGTGTTTAAACTCAGCAGATTATACCAAGAAGAAGGGGGAGGTACATAAAAGGAAATATCTTCCAGGATATGAGCTGGTGGTTCCTACATCAGTGATGTTTGATCAGAAATCTGTTTAAGAAAAATTATTAGTAAGTCTTAACACAGTCTATATTAGTTTACTGTCTGATCATAATACTTTCTGAACAATATTTAAGAAATTTAATGATTTGTGTTTTCAAAACTGACTATAAAAATCGTCTGATAAGAGTTTCTTTTCACATTATATCCTATTTTGATATTAGCAATGCTTTCATTTTAAACTTATAGTCCAGTCCAAGTCCTTAAAAATAGTAATACAAAAATATCTTAGTATAATCACATTCATTTTACTCTTAAAATAAGTAAAACAATTTGATATTTTGTAATCTATAACTGAAAACTTATCTTACTCTACGTAATAAAAGCATTTAGTCAACTTCAGGAAATAATTATTTTCATGAAATGTTCAATACTATCAACATAACTTAACTTAATTATACTAATTTTTATCTTAAAGTACGTGTATTATGGTTTCATACTAATAGATAATATTACTATGTCAATGTAACACGCAATATTTTTAATTTGTAAGAATACGCAAGTCTAAGTAAAAATAAAAGAAAAACTGGTTCCAATTAAATTTTACAAAATTGATTAACTGAAACAAATAATTATAACTTGGAATAATTATAGACCATAAGTGGTATAGATCTTTATAAAAAGAAACGAGTTCTTTTTTAAGTTCCGGATTTTATCAGTTACAAATTGATGTTCATAAGTTACTAATCAGATAAAATAATTCTAATTACAGAAAATTAAAAATGTTTCTCAGTAGATTATAGCTACAGACTAAATGGTTTCATACCGTAGTAACAAACTTAGAAACTACAGTCTGTATGTGCTTAAATATAACACAAGGGAATTGAATACGCTAATTAAAGTTCCACATCCTACAGGATATTCTTAAATAAACGTAGTTTTGTAATATAGTAAAATGAAGTAACGTTGTAAGTTTTAAAGTGACCAACGTTTTCATTATTACACATTACAGTTAGTTTCTAACAAAGGTGTGATATGAAAAGGGGAGTAATTGTCATTAGCATTTGAAGTTGATATAAAAATAATCAAATTATTCCATTAATCCTAATAATATTTTAGTCTATCTGTAGCAACACGTATAGTTTGGAAACAGTCTTTAAAATAATAAGTATTTGTGTATTAAAATAGTCTACGTAAAATACGAAGTTCTTATGTATCTGCGTACAAAATATTTTAATTTAAAGACCAAAATAATAAAACATTTTTTATTATTTTGTTAAAGGTACTGTAGTTTAAAATTTAAAGAATATTTTAACGCAAAACCTTTAGCTAATGATCATCAAGGTTAGATGATTTTCATGTTGTGAGGAGGGTATATTAAACTATCCAAACTTAGCTAGTCGTTGCTAAATTTGTTGTATTGAACATCAGTCCAGCAATATGTGAATTACTGTAAGAACAAATAATAAATTAGTGTAAATAAGTGAATTATTTTAAAAATAGAGCATATAGAATAATGATGATTAATTATCGAATCATTTTAGCGTTACATGTGGCACTAGTGGCCTAGTTCTGTAATCCAGCTACTTGGGGATAAAGTGTTGTGGAAATTGTACGTGATAGCTTCCATGCTAGGTCCTCTTAATACTGACACGGCATCTGCTGAATGGTTGTCATCGATGTGGACGCTACTAGAGAAGTCCACGTTGGGTGGTAGTTAGATATTGTGTAGGAAAGAGAACTTCGTATCTGGCTTGTCATTTAGGTGAAAATCAGACCAATACACCGTGGTACAGATTCCACGTAAAGCTTTAGGTCCCCTTCTTGCCCTGGTTAGTGGGCTATTTATAAATGGCTCTTTCTAAGGAACAGTAGATCAGTTGATAACAATGACTACACTCGTTCATCTACACTTATCACACCAATTCACTTCTTATTTCCATCTATAAATCTGTGTCTTAACTGTGAATAATGAATAATAACTATAATATTTCGTATAGAAATTCACAATTTAAAAAACTCCATCAAGGTATTAATGCTGTTATATTTCATAAAAATTGTTTGTAGTTATAAGTTTTATTATTATCATAAGTATTCATTGTAGGAAATTGATGTAGAAAAGTCAGAATTCGCATGTATGTCAAGAGTTCAAGTAAAAACTGGGATATGATTTTCCAATGTAGTCTAAATGTTGAGTATTTGAAATGTATATGAAAAGCATTCAAAGGAAAGCGTGTCTAAAATAAATCGAGCAAGAAGTAAGAAGAATATTACTTGACCTTAATCCTCGTGATTTACTCTGCTACAAACTGAGAGCTGAGAAATACCCGGAGAGATGGGTTCTATATTGGAGGTGAGGATTGTCTGTGACCCTGTTACACGTTATATTGAGATCCGTTTACGTATGTGTCTTCAGTTTGATATATTATGTATCTTTGTATGAATGAAACGTGCGTTATAGAGTGTAAAGTGCGTATACGTCACTAGTTCAGGTGTAGAAGTGTAAAATGTATCCTTCAGCAGATTGAGTTTGTGTATTACACAAACACAAATATATGACCATAATATATAGAGTATTGTCATATTTATGATAGTTAGATACGGAATGTCGACATAACATTGTGCGTATTATAAGACGACTACGAATGATAAGATGAGTGGAGATAAACTGTGTAGTCTTGTTACTAAGGGAGTTCAGTTGTTCCTAAGAAAACCCCGTTTCTTAAGGCTGTTTGGTCAATAATAATTTACGATTTTTTTCGTTTCAGTGACTTTATATCAGCTACTAAACGCTTCCAAAGTAGTTATTTCATTAAAATTATGTTTATAGTTATAAATACATCACCTCAAAGATGTGAATTTAGAATTTCTTGGTACATACTGAATTGAGAAAGTATTTCCCGGATTATTCCAAAATTTTAAAAGCATACTCTCACAGTACAGGTCTTGCTCATCAGTTATTTTAAATTATGTAATTTTACTGCAAAGTAGAAATTTTACTTTAAATAACTAATGTTTATTTTTATTTTATCATGACGAGAAATAAAAAAAAAATAATAAACGTGTTTAGCATCTTATGCGTTTTAATATCACAAAATTTACTAAATTGATTAACTTTTTATACTCAACTGGAGTATGTACTTTTACCCGCATGTTACAATCCGATCACTAATCACACGTACAGTGAGACACAGCACCAGCAGCCGCAGGTCAGTACTTCATCGACTTCCTGCTATTATATAGACGGGGAAGGGGAGGGGTCGAGTGTCTGTGTGTGAGTCTCGCGGTCAGACGTACAGCCAGCACTGCAAGCTGAATTCAGTTTTTCCTGATACTGGCGGAACCACCTTAATACCCAGAGCAACTTTAGCTTTACGTAAAATCCGAATCACGTAATTTTGGTATACGTTTTCGTTAATTGATAAAGCCTGATACTTAGTTAATTTGTATTGGACGTAGAGTATATTTTCCGCCATCTGCTTCCGTTTTCTGTTGGAACTGTATATCCAATACACGAGTGTAGCGAGCCTTAGCTTCTGGTTTTGATACGGCCTGTACAATCTCTTGCGAAAACTTTATTGAGATGAAAGGCAGATGCATTCGGTATGTAGGTGTTTCGACGTTGTTAGTCTTATCAGCTACAGGTAGGTAAACGTTTAAAACTTACCACCATACTACAGTGAACTGTGTAGATACTGCACAGTTATCTTCAATTTCTGGAGAGGATAATCACTCCAATACAGCTCGAAGCCGCTATTTGTACACAGTTCTAACAGAAAAACTCAACTCTGTTTCTTATTCTACTACTCATAATTTTACGACATTATAACTATTTAATCTCACATAACATATTTAACCAATCATAATAACAGTTTTAAGCACCCAAATCATGATTGGACACTTCTGCACGCTTCATGTGCCAACTACTTACACACGAGTAATTTTGTCACTTTTCTTCATATGACACCCTTAAATTGTTTAAAAAAATAACCTCGTACGTCAATTTGCTGCAAACAATAAAAGTAGCAAAGAGTTATCAATTAAAACACTAAAGAGGAAAACTGGTTACATAATTAATATTGAAATAGCAAATATATTTGTAGATTTAACAAACGTGGACACAAAGCTATAAGGTTCAGTAGACCATCAGGTCTCTCAAATTGGACCTTGTCATCGGCTTTTGTTACTACCTATGAAACAACTGAAGCTTAACGACACAACTCATATCTGGTTGGTACTAATATACTGTAACCATTGTTCATTCTTCATCACAGCTGTCTAGTTTGAAGGTCATATATTATTTTATAGATTATTTTACGTATTTATTCCATGAATGAAACGTTTATCCATAGATTACGTTTAAGGTATTACGCCTTCTACCAGTCGTGTCCAGCTTGGTTTTAGTGCTAATTATAAGTTGAACGCTAATTATAATTGTTTACTGCTCACAAAACAATTAGTAAACTTACTATCAAAAAGAAATATATCCTTAATAATCTCTCTTATGATTTAGAGTTACTTATAGCCACATCAGTGATGTAATGCTGTAGTTAAATATAGTTTCAAGTTTTTGAGTACTTTTTTTTATTGTCTCAGATATGAGACTCCGACACCTTTTTGCGTATTTTAAGGCGAATATGAAAAATTACATGAGTGAGGATGAACTGTATGGTCTGGCTACTAACATAGTTTTACAGCTCAGTAAGGGCCATTTTTACTATCCCAATTGCCCGAGCAACTAGGGACCTACCACTTTACGTGGAATCCGAACCACATCTGATGATCGGTTCTCTCCTCTACACAACATCCGGACACTTTGACATCCCATACTTCTCAAGTAGTTTCCACGACGAGAGCAACTATTGAGTGGACGATATGTCCGTCTCGGAGGACCTATTTACAATCTATCACCTCTAATATCTACAGTTAACTGTCCCAAAGTATCCCCATTAGTGCTGACAAGTTATAAAAAACCTTTACACGATTTTTTCGTATAAACTTCTTAAAATTATGTATTTATTATGTTCCTTTCTCTTATTTGTTTTTTACAAGTGAAGCATTGTCAGTGTTGGTAACTTAACACTCGTAATCTGATAACAAAGGTGTGTCAAGCATGTGAAGGAGAAAGGATTAGAGTGTCAGACAGCATCGGGGTTCGGTGTCTTCTATCACACTAACTACAGTCTAAAATTAGATGGTCTTAAAAGATTTTTGACAAAGTATTAACTGAAAAATTAATCATGTTCATTGTATCGATAGAATGGCCTGTAAAATAATTCTATCGATTACTTATATCGATAGAGTGTTTGGTTTTTTTCTATTAAAAGAGTATTTTTTTAAAGATGAATTCAAGCTCACAAGAATATGAAGATACAAACTAGAGTGCAATTTAGTATATTTAATTTATTTGAGTTTTCATTTGTTTTATTTAAATACAAATCAAGTAAATATTAAGTTTTAAAAGTGACATCTGATTGAATAACGAGGTTTTAGAAGGATTTGGTATTTTGAGAATAGAATGATTATTAACAAACAGTTTATTGGGTTCTTCGTATCTCATCCGTATTTAGCACCTTCTTAGCTAGTGAAATAGTTCAATAAAGAGACTAATGTTTTATTTTTTTTTTACAAATTTTTAGAAAGCAACAACACACGAATCTAAATAAATATTTTTATTTATTTATTTTTTTTTTTTAATTGTTGATAGACAAGAGAAAGTTTAACTTTTGACATTAATTTGGAATGTGCACAGAGCATTTAAGTAACTTTAATTCGTAAGAGGTATGGATCATCAATGTGTTAAAAATATACGTTAGGCCCTATAGCCAGGACAACTAGGGGCCTACATATTTATGTGGAATTCGAACCACGTAGTATGAATCTGATTTTTAGTTATCTGACAAATCGGATCTTAGTTCTCTTCCCTACACAACGTCTGGACACTGACTACCATCCAACATGGTCTACTCTAGTAGTGTCTACGTCGATGTCAATCATTGTGCGGCCTACGACATTTAAAGTTACTCATGGTTATTATGAAGATACTACAACCACTTCAAGTGTTACGATACTATTATCATTACAGACCGAACCCTTCAAATAGATACCTAAATTTTTGGTGTTTTTTGTAAATCAAAACGTTCCCTGTAGTCCAAACTAGACCAGCAGGAATTTGAAGTTAGTAATGTATTTCTATATATAACCAAAACTACGTTTTATTTATTTATTAATCTTATTTAAAATTTCTACTTTTATTGGAATACGCTTGATGTATGAAAAACTTGGCTTTCTATCAAATGTTGGCGTGAAGTACATCTCCACTGTTACCTAATTTTAATAATTAAATTAATTAGTTTGTTTATTAATAAATTAAATTCATAGATTTCTATAGACCCCCCTTTTTGTAGTCAGTTCATTTGTGAAATAGATTTAGTCTGTACCTTAAACCTTCAAATCCTGTACTTTTTGTGTATCTTAAATACTGCTGTTATAAAATTTTACTATTGTATATTGGTTGAATAGAATTTTTAATTATTGTTTATTGTGATTTTCTTACGTTTTTGGTGTTGATTTTCTTAAATGTTCACTCTTGTTATTATTACCTTATTTAGAGTTGCCAAATTTATTTATGCCTAAATAATTTTCAAAGGTTTTTTTCAATTTAGTCTTTAATAAACCCCCAATCTTACTATTTAGTAATAACTTATTATTTTTATAATTACAAAGAGAACATTATTATATGTGCTACTGTAATTAAATGGTTATCCTATTAATATGACAAAAAATTAATTACGTAAAAGTACAAATTGTTATATTATATTATATTAAAAATACTTTATGTCTGATTTTCCTGAAATAGCCATTGGCTACCGGAACAAATTACCAAAAACTAGTTGTAGGATGTGTTATCTATTTATAATCAATAAATAGTTTGAATCCATAACAGATAAGATCGACAATATTTGCTATTAGATTAAAACAGTGTTTTTAATAAATTTTTTCTATTAATGAAAGTTTTCTTGGACCAAAATAATTTATATGAACCTTATAGCTCAAGAATTCCTGGAATTATATAACTGGTCGTAGGGCTTAGAGAACAATTCAACTTGAAAGCTCTTGACAACAATATTGGATTGTTGAGTTACTAAATATAGATAATATAGGGTATTAGTTTTGACCCACTTTGTTTAATAATATGTTAGCATGGCAGGCTGTTGTTACAGAAATATTTGGGTACATTTATTGGTTAACTATAAGCATTGAACTATTACGAATAAACTGTGGTATATTGTGCTTTTATGTGAATTTAGGGACTATTGGTTGGTTTCAATACTTTTAGTTTGTTAGTTAAATTTCTCTTTTTATTTCAACTGAACGTATATTATTGAATGAGCTAGATAAGTAATAACTGAGTCCAGTAGGACTAAAAATTATGTTTTCTCCTATAAATATGTTTAAAACTATTACCTATTATTAAATTTGGTCCATGATTTGTATCTGCACAACCATCTGACTGTATAATATTATATATCTATATGATATTTTAAAATACAAAATGGTTTCCAGAAACTAAATATTTTTTTGATGCAATAAGTCATTCATTAGTTTCATAATAAAATCAAACAATTTAAAATATTGCAATTAATTGTTAAAACAATTTGATTTGCTATCGTATACTGCGTTAAACTAGGACTGCCTTGTCTTTCAAAGCCGTACATTTTTTTACGTTAAGAAGACAAATTATGAAAATGACATGTTAAAATCGTTCTCAGATACACTGCCCGGTATACATGATATTGTTTTTTACTATAACTGACAAAAACAACCCGGTTAGTACGTGAACAGCTGTTGCTGAGATAGATGAATCCAACCATCCGGAATTGTTTTACGTTAATTTAATGTATTAATTAATCATTTAATTTTATCATTTCTTAACATTGTGTATAATAGTTTGTCAATTAATCTTGTTGACTAATAGTAAAATATTAGCTTTATCAGTGTTGATTGACTAACAGTAAAAGTCTGTGCCATGTCAGGAGCGTTATTTCAAATTAATATCGATATTTAATAATATGTCATACGATTTAATAGCAAAATATTTAAACTAAAGTTTGTTCCAAAACAATCGATTCTTACACCAAATTATAATTATTCAAATAGTTTATTTACTAACTTATAATGTGACATTAAAAGCACAAATATACTACAAGGTGATTGTTTTCAGCAAACCACATTCACACATCCTCAGACCAGAGAGACTCGTAAAGGAATGAAACTCAAGTAAATCCTTTCGTCCCTCTTTGAGTCAGTCTGGTGTGAGTATTTCAAGGGTGTTTTACTTAAATGTATATTTTTTACTTATATATTATTTATTTATTAGCAAGACGACGATCTTAATAGCGATATAAGTGCATATGAGGGGCGAATGAGTGTGATGAGTGTAGTCGTTGTCGCTAACTCAACTGATCCTCAAATATATATATTTATTAATAGCCAATAGCCGAGGCAACTAAAGGACGTACAGTTTTATGTGGAATCCGAACCACGTAGTATTGGTTTGATTTTTCAGCTAAATGACAAGCCGGATACTATGTTCCCTTCCCTATACATCATCCGGACCCTGACTACCACCCAACTCGGACACTCAGACTTCTGTAGAAGAGTCCACGTCAATGGGAATTATAGGACGGAAGCCATGTGGTGTTCATCCAGACACACATTTGAGCACTCGAAGGAATTAAGTTCTAGATTGTATTACGGTCACTAGGAGTAGTAAAGAGCCTGTTTCACTATCATCATCAAATAACGTGTTCCTCTCCCTAATCTCCCCCTCACAGCCCCTACCTGTCCTGCCTCCTTTCAGTACAGAAAAGCATAACTGCAGCAATGACGATTTATATATTATCAAACGTATCAATTTCTATATCATAAAAATACAGCCTAAACAATCAGCAGACAAAATAATCTGACAGACCTGTATAGAGTTTTTTTCATTAGGGTTTTTTACAAAATAATATCTACTTGCGATGAACAACATGATATAAGAAGGTTGCGGCTCTACTGAGGATTGGAACAGAGTAGTAAGTACTTGAACTACTCAGCGAACGTGATATGTAACTAAACTACGTCATCTTATCTGCAACATCGATATTATATATATTGACGGTCTGCGAGACCGTAACAATCGAGATGTAAACATAATGTAAGCTCAGATACTTTTGTAACATCGACTAATCGACTAAAAGATGGAGTGAAATTTACCTTTGAGAGAACAAATTAGGGATGGTGCTTATACTCAAGGTAGCATAGCTTAATTGATGCTTAAGGTTTTTTAATGGTGTGGAATTTATGTTAGCAGCTTATTTAAAAACGAAGAAAGTTCATGAATAGAGTAGGCAAGTTTCATTATTTTAATAATATTTAATTAATATGGCCATTTTGTACTTGACATTCTAGGCATTAGATGCATTAAAAAGTAGCAATTATACTCGATGTAATTAATCTTCCGAATTGACATGAGCGCGCTTAGGAGAGATTACTTGAAGCTCTGAAGCATGGTGTAACTGTGTCAGAGCTCACTGCAAAACTGACTATATTCAACGATTAATAAAGAAATTTAAATAAACATGTGTAAAACAATAAAGGGAAAATATACTCTCATAAATTGTTAACTCACGCACAAATTTTCTCCCAAAAGCAGGTTGCATCTATCTAGCACATTGTAAACTGAAACGTGACAACCAGGCAAGACGTTGTTATGGTTACGGCTGGCTAATATCATCACGTCATTGCTCGCAGCAACCAACACCTGCTCGTAGTTCCGGCACTTGCTGTAAGAGCACTCTGAAGTCAAGAAATGATTTATAATATTCCTAAAATATAGTATTTTCAAACATTAATCTTTAAATATGCTCAGTAAATTATAATGTTTCTTTAAAATGTTCTGTATAATAGGAGGCCACTTGAACATAAACGATTGAACAGCTATTAACTTTATTTACTTTTTATCATAGTAGAGATAAAAGAGAATAGAATGTTAGTTTATATTTGATTTGAATCAAATTTGTTTCCATTGACAGTGCTTCATTTGGAAATTATATTCTTGGAGTTCGTGATGCAAACTCAACCAAAATATCCGGCTGGAACAATTATTCTAAGACTAAATCATCAACATAAACTGCTAGTCATTTAATTTTCATCACATTCTTGACGCAATTAAATGTGATTGCCATCATAAAGCATTGGCATAGTTAAATTCTGAAAGTGATACATCCTTTTTCCATCTATTCTCATTGTTATGGTTTGGCAGCTGAAGAGGAAGTATAAACGTACGATAAATCACATGATTGGAAAACTGTAAATTCAAAACAGAATTGACCACAACCGTTCGTAACAGAACACATAAACATTCACAGCTGGAATGAATTGTCCTAGAACCATCCTGGAAAGTTACGACTTCCTTTTATATCAAGGAAATAGCTTTTCCAACTGTCTTACATTTAGCATGGTCCTGTTTTATCTGGCCGTGTAATATATTATTAAGAAATATATTATATAAGGTTAAATCTAGTCGAACAGTTAATCTAATCCATTGTCCCTTAACAACTTTGGTTCTTAAATGTGAAAACACCTCGACGTAGATAGACAAAGGATAAAACAGTATTTTATTTTATTTTTATCTCAAAGTTACTATACAATAACTTAATTAAATCTTATAGAAATGTAGAAAAGCATGTTTCACTACAAAGTCTTGATTTTCCCATCCGTTCGACAGCTAATTTTAAACAAATTTGACCTTTAAATAGTAAATGAAATGGCCTCTAATCCAGAAAATATGTGTTCCATTAAATGTCATGATACATTTTGTTCAGTTTTCCTTAATTGTTGCTTTTTATATCAAAAGGTCTTCTTCAATTAAATTATCATCTTCATGAATCAATAATTTTCTTTAATGGACGAACTCAATAAAAATTGTATGTTTGAAATGTAATATATTAAAATGTTAAGGTCAGTTAAAGTTTAATAATATATCTGATAACAAATTATTCAATATAGTAAAATAATGACAAAGATTAAACGATGATTAAATAGTGTTCTTGTCATCAGTATCTGCATGGAGAAAGGTTCAACATACATGGACCTGGGGAGCCTCAAGGATACAGAATACACACTACTTGGACAATAGGGGTAAGTTACACCCCTAATTAACATCTGTTGGTAGAAGAGATAATGGTAAAAACAAAGGAGGAGTGACCAGTGGCAAGAGACTATTACGTGCTAGGCTTTCGGGATAAACCATCCTGATCAGGAAAGTATTTTTGAAATGTTTGATAAACTCATCATGTCTGAACTTCGTCAGACTCTTCAATTAATTAGTATTAAACTGACTTTTCTTTAAAAAATTACTTTTGTGTTTATGAGCTTTCGTAATAAATAATTGTTTATGGTCTTTTATAATTTATTTTCAAAATTGTCTGTGAAAATTGTACATTTTTATCTCTCATAGTTTCAAAGATATTTCAAGAAGTAAGCCTAACTCAGATTTATTTTAATTTTGTAACATACTCTTTTTTAATTTAACCATTAAATATCAAATGTAATCAACGAGTAAATATTTGGTGTGCTGATAGTACTTGACATTTGTCTTTATTTCTTAATTGAGGTCACAAAACCACAATTCGATTATGAATTAAGTGAGCTCAAAAGTTTTCTTTTCTGTCAAAATTTTCAGTATCATTTTTAGTAAGTGGGTAGAAGTTGCAGTTTTCATCAAATAAGTTTACTGAAAGTACGTTCTGTATAAATTCAGTATGTTTTCATTTGCTGTACTTTCTCATGCCACTGTTTTCAAATTTGTTTATAATTTTTTATTTAATGTGACATAACATCCGTTAACAATAGCAACCTAAATCGCTTTGGTAGTTTACCGAGTCATTATCTATAATAACGTTTTAAAAGATGTATGTTTTCTACCATTTTTGCATTGTACGTTTTTATCTTTAAATAAAATTCCCTTACTATGAAGACGTTTCTGTTAGTAGTTTCTTCTTGTCAAAAAAAAATTAATTACATTTCAAATCTGGCTACAGCAAAATAACAGAAATCTAAAAATTATTTACAGTACAGTAGCTGAGAGGGTGTAGTAACTGTCCTACCCATTGTTTATCATAGCATTACATAACAATGGCCATCTTGTTTTCATCCTGTTCCTAGAATCCGACCCTTTCCTATCTTCCATATTGTGGAGTTACTTTAAGCATTAAAATTGGACTGTCAGTAACCAGTAATTGGGCAATTATATAAATAATGGATACATTTACACAGTCTATTTTGAAACTTAAATGAAAGATTTCAAAGTGTGTTTTTATCATTTCGTTGGAGGTTCAATATTACTAAAATCATCACATTACTTTTAAAGAAACACCTATTAAGATATTACCTCAGAACCACTCATCAGCTAATATCACATAAATTACTTAATTTCTACCAAAATATATATTTTTTTTTCATAAAATGCCGATCGTCAAGAATTGGGCGAATATGGATTTCGAATGAGTGTGATGAGGGAAGATGAATGAGTGTAATCATTGTTACTATCTGAGTGCAACTTAGCTCATAAAGGACTATTTACAAATATCCCAATAGTCAGGGCAGCCCTGGGACCTACAGCTTTACGTGGAATCCGAACCACGTAATGTTGGTCTGATTTTCAGCTAACTGACAAGTCTGACACTCAGTTCTCTTCCCTACACAACATCTGAACCTTGACTACCATCCAACATGGATACTCCAGACTTCTCTCTCTAGTAGTGGCCACGTCGATGGCAACCATTAAGTGAGATTATACAACAGCAGCTAATACAGATTAAAAAGTGCATATTTTAAAGCAAATTTTTGAAAACAAGGTGTAAACATTCTATTTTACAGAACCTGAACGAAATTCCTCACCAAAGAGGACTTTTATGTCTACTTTCCAGTTATTTGTGGCCGGCGAAAAGGCCAGACTGTGAATTATAGATGAGTGTGCGTTTTATTCCTCTGTGTACGTGGTAAACAGATGTAAAGGAGACTGTGGGGTGTAAATAATGTTCATTACTGCCTTACATCTATTGATAACTTAAGGTAGTGTAATCGTTTTTTTGTATGTTAATTATATCCCAATGTTGTAATAAAAACTAGTTAATGTACATTGAGACAGGAAAAATATATCAACATTTTATTAACCACTACATTAGAACTTGTGGCCTTTTGAAGAGGTGAACTTAGCTGACTTTAAATCAGCTTTAAGACAAAACCGTTCAAAGTACAAATTAAATTTTTTTATAACTACGTTTTTTATACATAACTGAAGGGATTATGTTTTTAATTTTTTTTTAGTGTTAAAATATTTAGCATTTTAAAGTTGAAAAAATTCCCTTTTATACCTTTAAAATTATAAATACTTGTACATTTTTTTTAAATGAAAAACATCTAAATCCCTTCGGTTATGTGTACAAAACGTAGTTATAAAATATTAAACTTGTACTTCAAACGGTTTAGTCTTAATGCTGATTTAAAATCATCTGATTTCGCCGATTCATATATAAACCAACACTTTTTCCCTCTATATAAACTAATTTAGTTGATACAGAGAAGCTAAAGTTACTTAATACTTTTGAACGAATTAAAGTTTAGGAAATTATCTAATAGAATCCATATCAGTACCATATTGTCGTTAACTCCGACACTTTTTCTCTTTTTTACACTAGACATTAAGAATTCTATATTATTGGCATAAACCAAAAGATAATAGACAAATTTAGATCCGTAATAATGTTGTAAAACAAATAAAATATACTTTGAGAATAATAAATCTGTTATTTACAGTATATACTACGGCCTATATCATACATAACGCAATCTTCTCACAATTAAGAGTTATTGGAAATTGAGTGATTGAATCGAACTTTCATCTATTGTTATTCATTTGTTAAAAACTTTTATCCCCTGAAAAGCTTAATTACTTTTAAAATATAATTCAATATTTTTGCCAACAGTCAATGAATGCCCTTAATTTTATTCTGGTGCTTTCATTGGAACTTTAGTAGTATTTAATTATTTGTCTTGGATGTTTTTAAAAGTAATTTTTTTTTAATTATCTCACGGTAAATGTTTCTAATTATATTAATCTATGGTAAATTAATACACTATCATCACAGAAGCTTGCATAAAAATTTCAAAATACAAGATAAATTAGTAGGTAATTTGTTTATTCTAAATTTACATTTTAAGAAATTGGTTTTGTTAAATCTATATTACAGAACTAACACGTATGAATCATATTAGTGAATTTAAAGATGGACATTGACTTCGTAAATAACAGTCTCTTTTTCTAATTTAACATTCTAAATATATTTTAAGAAAAATATGATTTAAAAGTGAGGTATAATATACTTAATAAATTGAACAAATTTACAAACTGTCAAGCATCTCACGGTCTTGACATTATAATGTATAATTCCCATATATAATATACACAATACATGTATGGAATCTACGTGTAGCTAACCTGACATTGATGGGAGGGCTTGTACAAGGCAACTGTCAATTCCAAAGGAGTCATACATCACTCAGACCTTCTTTCCTGGTATACATCTGTTAAGTACTTAACTGAACATCGATAAAAATTCAAATAAACTATAGTTTACTGTATGTAATACGAAGTTATTATGCGGGTGGTTCATGTTTATGTGTAGCTAGAGTATACAATTGGTTGTACAACTCTTGACAAAACCATTCTTAACAATATTTTACCGAAAATTTGTATACAATACAAAAGGCCGTCACTCAAAATAAACTTAATACAATATAAGTACAAAATGCAAATATAGAATCTTAACAAATTTACGTAAATCACGCCTACCATCATCAGACCAGATGGACTCACAAAGGAATGAAACCACTATACAACTATCACTGTACCTAACACATCATGGCCGTAAACCCCATTATAAATGGCTGGAATAGTGAAAATGGCAACTGCTGACATACTACTTAGTTGGATTCGATTGATCGGCTAATATTTTTTTATTATATAAAAAAATATTACAAAAATGATTTGAGATAAAATTTCATCTGATTCCAGCAAACTAGTTTATCCGTCATGGCGTGTGTTTAAGCAGTGTTAGTTGCCAGTATCCCGATTTCATTCCTTTGTGAGTATTTATGTTCTGTGGTGGATGCTGTCCAACACGTTTGAGGATAGTAAGTTTACTTTACTGAAATCAATCTCCCCAAAAATGTCAATATTTTAATTAAATATTATTTATTTAATATTACTAGAACAAAACCAAGAAGATGTATTTTGTAAAAGAAATTGCATTTTTACTGTTCTTCAAAATGAAAAAAAAAAAAAAAAAAAAACTATTGGACAAAAAGGAATTCTGAAAGCAAGTTGATTCCACGTGGTCCTAGGTGACCCATTCGTGAAGAAAAAGAACCTGCTATATGGTGATAATTATTTATTTTATAATATGTATCAATATACAGTCGTGACTTTCAATGCAGATATGTAAGGACAATTACAGTAGTAATTATTCAATAATAACGTCAAAAAGTTAAAAAAAAGATAGGACTATATTTGGAAAAAACACGTAAGCGCTTTGCGTAAAAACGTTTAAACCTACATCTGCTCAGCCCTTGGATCATTTAGAACGAAATAATTTGTCACAATTTAGGGCACTTTTACGGTTACCAAATATAGATTTGGACTTTATATTTAACACCTAATCTACCAGACTACAATATTTTCTTTAATGTTGACTTACATCTTCCATACATGACCTTTATATACAGGACTAACTTTCTGGATTGCCTTATAACAATGAAACTAGCTTAAAATCTAAATTTTTTAATATTCTTCCATACATTAAAAGGAGAAGAGTGTTATAGTTAGATGTGTCTAGTAATTGATGGTTTTCGACACACCTTGCTTTCTCACAATTAGACCATGTGTAGTAAAACCTTACAGTCTGTCGGCCATGTTGGTTTTAATCGCATAAGAACAATGTTATTTGTGAATCCATACTTTTTCGTTATTTAATGTCCAAAAGTTGTGTATGATGTATCATTTTAAACGTTATCATGTTTCGAATTGGGTTCGCTATTGATATTTTTAATGCATACGCGTAGTTTTCAAAAATTAGTGAAAGTATATACTTCAAATTGATTACTTTTTATATAATTTTTCTATAAAACTAATCAGAAATTCGCAAAGCAATTCCAAAGCAGAATTCATTCTTGATCAAATGTAATTTGTTTGAAAAATCCGTTAAATATGTCTGTTAAATTTAGGTACACTTGATCGTATGTCCGACGTGTTCTTAAGGAATTCAACCCAACATGGCCGACAGCCTCTGCAGACTTTAAATGTGTGAACTCCAAAGTAGAATGTTAAAAGTTGCCCAAGGAGTCCTGCTCCGGCACAAACTCCTCCAACTTCCGGTCCCAGACGTTGACTGATGTGTTATTGATGACCCAGTCATTGTTCATGTACCCACGTCTATGAATCACTCTTGACAGGGAATTTCGGTTGACGTACTCAGAAGATAGGGATTGACCTGAGACCTTAAACTAATTACCGTACCTTTTTGCCTTAAAATATCGAACGAGTATTGTGGAATAAAATGGGATGGAAGCTACAAGTATTTTTAAATTATTTTATTGCTTGTTTACATGTATAAAGTGAATAATGTAAAATAAGTTATTTCTCCAGAGATATTTAAATTTATATACTAAAAAATTAGTATAAAAACAAAAAATGCAGTAATTCGTCATTACAAAGTTTTTATAAATGGACATTCTTATTTGTATTACAATATCTACGACAAATGTCCATCAGTGTATGCGTACTATAATAACTTACGGTTCAATCCGTTAAAAGAAATAACATTTTAATAGCCTGCTTGATAGTTTAAAAAACTTTTAGTTGTTTCTGCTGAAAGCAAAATATGTATAATATTTTGTTTACAATAAAACAGTTTTTTCATTTTTCTTAGACTCAAGCTTACAAGGTTTCAATTTGTTATCAGTAAATACTATGGTTATTGTTACTTCTAAGTAGAAATAATGAAAAAAAAAATGTAAATGCCAAAACAAGAATAAAAGAGTCGAACCTTTTCCGTTAATTCACTACCACTACTTTGGTTAAGTTATGTTAGGTTTGTTTAGGTTATGTTTGGTTTTTTATTTTATGTTAGGTATGCTTAGGTTTTGTTAGGTTTAGTTATGTTAGGTTTGATTTGGTTGCGGTAGGTTAACCTAAGTTATGGTTATGGTAGTGAATTAACGAAAAAGATCCAAAGTGTCAATGGGATGCCTTTGTGGTACGTAAAATGATTCATTAATTCCTTTACTAGTAAAATAGTTAGTAATTTTCATAACGGCTTTATATCTTATAGTTAGGATACTTTTGTAAAAGGAGAATTTAGTGAAAATTATAAAATTTTAGGTGAAATTTACTTGAATAAATAAATTTTCTATGGAATACTATACTTATATACACATTAAAATAACTTTATAGGTGTCATTCATCAATACATATAATTACGAACAAGAACCATTCTTGTTTACAGTAATGAAATTTTATGAGATTTATTAGATCGTTATCAGTTTTTATTCTTATTCTAATTGGTCGGAAGTTAAGTTGGTTAAAGCCCAACTTCATAAGGTAAAGGTTCTTAGTTCGATCCCAAATTAAACAAAAGTTTGAAAAAAATAACGTAGTAGTCACTGGCTGTTAATTTTTCATTGGATAATTAATGGCAATGTTAAAGGAATATTCTGCCTTAGTTTGTAACAATGACTACATCCACTCATCTATATTCATCACACCACTTATAAATCCATATTCTCACGTCTTAATGATCGGTGTCTTAAAGAATAAATAAAAATAATAAATGAACGAATACACTCAAGCTTATAACATCAAGCTCTTATTCTATTTATACTCAAGCTTAATACATAACTGAATTCATGCAGCTCCTATTACTTTTTAAGAATAAGAATAAGAATAAGAATAAGAAAATCTTTATTCACATAATAAGTTTTTTATAAAACAGTTTGCCATGTGCACAAGGCACGCTCGGCTAAAATGAAATTGAAGAATACATTTAAAATTAAACTTAGTCTTCTAGCAGTCTTACTTCACTATTTCTACATCAAAAATATAAAGGAAACACAACACTGTTAATTATTTTAAACTAAAACATGAAACATAATATATACATTACACATTTAAACATATGCCATAAATATACTAACAATGTATTAATACTATAAGATTCAATAAGCATATACAAGGTTTCTAATCTATTGTTTGAAGTAATTTTTTTAAGTTTGTCTTGTAATTAGAAAGTTTTTCATTAATATTAAGATTTTTTAAAAATTTATTAAATATTAAAGTGCATTTAAAATAACATTGGTTTCTACTAGTTTCTTTTTTGTACAGAGGAAAAATCAACATTTTATTACTGACATGCCTAGTGTACTTAATAACGTTTACATGATTAAAAATTGAACTATATTTTTTGACAAACATTAAAATTGAATATGTGTAAATACGGTTGAAATTCATGACATTAAGAAAGTTAAAAAGTTCAGCAGAGGGATGAAACTTTCCCACGCTACAAACTGTACGAATGGCATGTTTCTGTACTATAATTAGTGGTTTTAAAATATCTTTGAAAGTACCTCCCCAGTGTACAATTCCATACCTCAGGGTGGATTCAAACCAAGATAAGTACAATGTACGTAAATCAAGGGGGTACAAAAAACCTCTCATATGGTAGAGACTATAGTTGATTTTCCGTAATTTTGTTACAAGAAATTCCAAATGAGAGTGCCACCTCAAATCAGAATCAATGAATATACCTAAATATTTAACTTTTTCACTAAAATCTATTTTTACACAAGTACACTCATAGATGCAAGCATGAGAGTGGCATTTGATATTTAATTCGTTTTTATATTTACTCACTGTTGATGGTTTGTATGAAAAGATAATTGAGCTAGATTTCTTTGTATTTATTAAAAGTCTATTTTTATTAATCCAGTTTGAAATTTTTAATAAATCTTTATTTATTTTGCTTTCTAAAATTTCAAAATTATTAGCAGAACATACTAAACTACTGTCATCTGCAAAAGCAAAAACTTTAGAGTTTAGGTTTACTTGCATCCCTGAGAATGATTATCATAATATCGTACATTGATGTCCTAGTAGGGTCATGTTTAAGCACTGGTCACTTTAATATCTGCCCACGTTCCTGAATGTAATGACTTCCTAATGGTTACCAATTAGAGTATAATACCTTTCCTACCACTAGAAGAGGAATGTTGAATTGAGGTCCCAACAAGCATTACCTTTCACATAAATTCTTCCTTAACACAATAATTTCCACATTTTCCCTACGTTATACAAGTCTTTTCTTCCATTAGTTTCATATTATTTTTTTCTAAGCAATTCACAGTTTAACGCTCTAAGGAATTTAGTTCTAGATTTTATCGTAACTGCCGCTAAACGTAGTAAAGATCCTGACTCACTAACGAACAAGCTATGTATTCCCCTATTTCCTATCCCCCTCATAGCCCCAGCCTACCCCGTAAATCCGACAGAAGGAGATAACTCCCTTATTTATAGTAAACTCTAGCAAAAAAAAAAAAAATGTAAATATATTATTAATATACTTTATATCCAAAGAAGATTGTACAATTTTCATCTCAAAATTTGATCAAGAATAACTTATAGAAAAATAACTGGTAAAGTTTCAACAACAAAAAATACGTTTTCTATACTTACTATATACTAAGTTGGTCAGTAATGTTTTCCACTATTTTTACAAGGTTTGTTCACCGTTACTTTAGGCAGCCATATGTCCATAAAGATTTTTTTTTAATTCTTTCCCCGTAACAAATGTATTACTTACATGGATACTAACAATTTTATTCAACAAAAGTTTAAAAATAATTTTCGATAGAACATCCTTTAAGTGGTATTTAAAATATTCTGTTTGAAACATAACCAACAAATACAAGAGCTTTATTTCATTTTGTTGTTATAGAAATCTGTCATAAAAATATTATGATTAACCCTTTAACCCTACACCAAGATTAGTTTTATTTTAAATACTAAATAAACAAACATAATTGTAGAAGGAATGATAAATAAAACGCAGAAGAAGAAAAGATGACGTTAACAGTTAGGACATTGCTGAGTCTGTTGTTAATGCTGAAATTATATAATAGATTCTAGACCTGAAGATTTTGTTGTCCTTCCATGCAGTTGGAGGTAAAGATGTTAAAAAACGTATTCCTACTTTTCCCTATTTTTTGATAAAGGTTGGAGGTACTTCCCTAATTGTACGTTTTTAACTAAATTAATTCAAAATAAATTAAATTTTTAAATATGTAAAATTATGTATCACTCTTCACCGGAAAATTTATCTATAACACATTTAATTCAATAGAGAGTTTTAACTAGACGGCCAGCTTGAAACATTTCATCGTATATATGATGAAAACAGCTTGAAAACACAAATCGCAAGTACATGTATATTTTTTTCTTTTGTTTTTTTTTAGAGAGCGCTTATAAACTATATTGAGAGGGAGCGGACAGATAGCATATTAAATTAATTATAACAAATATATTTAAAACTTTATTTTGAAAAAAGGTACAGAATTAATTTTGATTTTTGGATCATCAAATGCAAACAATCTCATCAATTTTGTTTAACTAAAGTGGGTTTACCTCAGCAAATCCTGCCACTTAAATGTTGATTTCGTAATACATAATAAAGTTTTCATTTGAGGATAAGAATTGTCACCATAATTTACATTACTACTGAATATAAATAAATCTATTATCTATTTTTTCTTTCTATTCAATGTTTTTAGTTAACGAGGGTTTGGAGGGATAGGACAGCACATTATTTGATAAATTAAACTCATTATGTATACTTTAATTTAAATTAGGTGTTATTATGTAATTTTCATACTTCTTCATTATTTTACGAAACCATAATAATTTTAATAGCTTAACTGAGTTCTAACTAGACAATACACCTCCGAGCCGGCGGCCGAGCGGTCGAAGGCGTCAGGACTTTGAGCTTGGGTTAGAGATAGCGTTGGTTCGAATCCGGCCTAGACTGGAAGATTTATCAGTAATATTCACCTTCTACTGTACTGGTTCGCCCCCTTACTATCTCTGATTAATTTCCTCGCACAGATCAATAGTCTATGAGGATGGGCAGAGTGAGGTTAAGAAGGAGGTTGGCCTCTCCTTAAAAGAAAAAAACATATATTTATTTATAAAACTTAATTCTTAAACAAAAATAACAATTGGTATTACATAAATTCTTTTTTATAAATCAGGTAAAAATAGTCTACAAAATAATCTCTTTGTTTCTTATAACTAGTATAAGTTGAATATATATGTGTAAATTACTATAATAAACATCAACTAAGTTATTTTATTTCGTATAGTTGACTCAGGGTTGATACGCCTTAATCTAAGAGATTCATCATTGGTTATACGGGGCTGAAATTTGCCTAATGGATATTAGTTCTCCCTCCCCGTCCATTATAACGTCTGGTGTATATAGCATTGCATAGTTGATTCCATATATTGACATTTAAGTATTTGAATGTATAACGTGAAAATTACTAAACAATGCTGTATGTTGTTTGAATATTCACGTGTATATAATATACACTGTCAGTTTATTAGAGACAAAAGTTTTAATTTGTCATGTTAAATTTAAAATATTCCTACCAACTAGTCAAATTGATTACTATTTACACTAGAGAATCATAATTACTTTATTAAACTATCTTAGTTAGCAACAATGACCTATGCACAAGCAGGCACCTAAGCTTGTAATTTAGAATCCCTTACTAATATTAAAAATAGGGAAAGAGTGCATTACCTTTGCTCAAGATACGGCTGTAGAAGTATAAAGTAAGTAAATGCTTATAGAAATATGAAAAAAAGTTAAATACAATAAGTGAAAAGTTCGGGATGAAAACTAACATAAATGAAACAAAGACTGTAGTAATATGAAGAGAGGAAGAACAAGTATATAATAAACTAAAGGGATAACCAATAGTGTAAATACTTAGTTTTAAATGTCTAAGATGTATAATTGAAGGATATAAATTGTATAAAAGATGTGTAAGTAAGAATTTCCATAGCAAAAGAAATATTTAATAAAAATAGAAGTTTACTTTATGGACTGTTGTATTAGAATTTGAGGAAAAGATATATGAAATTTTTTACTTAGAGTGTCTTATTATATGGAGTGGAAATATGGACTCTTAGAAAAGAAGACGAGAAAATCTCTTCTTGCCTCGTAAGCAATGGAGATGTAGATTTGGAGAGGGATGGAGGAAGTAGAATGGGAAGATGAGTGCGAAATGAAGTACTGAGGAGTGGGTGAAGAGGAGTAAATACTGAACAACATAAGAAGAATAAAATAAAATTTTTAGGACACTTGATGACAAGAGAGAGCCTGTTGAGAACAACTTAGAGAGGAAAGGTAGAGGAAAGAGAGGAAAGGGAAGAAAAAGGTATCATATGGTGGACAACAGAGACTTGTTCAAAACAGAGATTTTGCGAAAGGCTGCAGCAGGACCTGTCTGAGAGCAGAGTATCCTTTATGATGATAATGATATTACTATTTGGAAATGTTATTATTTATTGTTTTATGAATATTTTTCCTTCGTCTTATTTAATATATTACTACTTCATTAACTGGGAAAGAAACACATTCATAATCTTCTGCGCATTTTTTATTATTGTCAATTATTTTATTATAAACCAATTACACATATTTTACTCCAGCTCAGGAGATAATTTTGTATGCTTCTTATATGTATTATTTGTTACTAATTGAATTGAATTTTAATAAATTTAAACTTATAAATACCTATGCACTTATTGTGTATTACTTAATATTTTTTGTGATAACGTTGCTGAATTATTCTTAATTCTATAATAATAAGCTAAACATTCCTTTATTTTTAAATGATAACCGTAAAACAACTGTCATTTTGGCTTATTATGTAGCGCGAGACCTGTCTGAATCGAGTTGGGAAAGTTTTGAGCATATATAACTTGAGTGGGAATAACTCTCTGACAACTTGTTTAAGAATGACATACGAGTAACCTTATGACTACCCTACTGAAATGATAGGACACCATTATTAAAACTTGTAATAAATATTAAATATAATATTGGCAATCCACTAATATAAACGTAATACGTTTTTACTTAAACCCTATTAATTTAAAAAGCGTTATATACAATATTGCACCATAGACACTAAGTACTTAATATGCTTTGTCATAACAGTACTTTATTACTTACAGTTAATTAGACACGCTATATTACCTTTTAATGTTTTATATAAGTGGATAAGATAATAATTTTATTTTTATGGGAATTTGATTTATACTAATAATAAATACTTAATTTATACCTTTTTGGTAAAACCAACTTTGTTTTTCATTTAATACAGATTATATGAAACGTTTTCTTAAACATTATTAAATCAGAGAGTCTTAATATTAATTTTTTGTCAATGTTATAATTTAATTATAGATTTATTTCATTTTAAAATTGTTTTACTATCAAGTGTTTATGCTATATAATGTCAGTGTGTGCACTTCAACTAATAGTATAAAATGGTGCAAGTTGATTTGGAATTCTCATACAATTCTTTTGTGATGTTTAAAGGTTTCTCGTACCCATTCAATTAATCATGGTCGTGTTAGCGATGTTGATACGCAGTTTGAACAAAACCATGAGAATAATTAGTCCACTTCCATGGCTCCCTGTACAGTGCAATAGGGGAGACAGTAAAGTGCATGGCTCCCAGTACAGTACAGCACCTCCTGAGATTCGTCGTAGAGATGCTCTGTTATACCAAGATCGTGTCCACCGCCAGCTTATCCATCCTGCAGGATCTGCCCCCAGTGTGAAGTCATCTACGATCCCGAAAACCTCCCCTGCGGCTGGCTAGTACCCTGCATCATAGCAATTTCTCCACCACAACATCTTCAATTGAATCTTGGGGAGAGTTTAAAGGACGTAATTTCACCTTAGTGCCTGATCCAACTACTCCATTAGGTGGTATGGATTTTTCCAGGAGGGAACGGGTGGCACTGAATCGATATCTAACTGACGTGGTGGGTAGATGCAACTACTGGAAAGCCAGGTGGAGACAGGTCAACGAACAATCGTGTGACTGTGGGGCAGATTTCCAGACAATGAGCCACGTAGTGAATCGCTGCCCTCTGCTTGCTTTCTCAGGAGGGTTAGCGTGTCTTCTGTTGCGGATTCTGTAGAATGGTTGAGGAGTTTGGACTGTGTTAGGGAGATCTCTTTAATTGCCGTCGTCGTGACTCAGTGGCTAAGGCTTCGAGCTGCGGAAAGCAAGTTCCATGGTTCGAATCTCCACTGAGCCAATGGTTGGTACTTCACTCGTTGATTAAAGTTCACGTACAGGCCTTCAGGCCCATGTTTATAAAACATACGATTTGTTTATGTAAAAAGACAAGTGTAGTTTTATTTTCGTGTTAGTTTAGTTTCATTTTACATTCTAACTAGTTTACGTGAATTAAAATAATGTTGTGTTTATCGAATTAATTTTGGTATTGTAGTTTTTGACTACTCTAATTTTATCTTCATTGGATTTTATGGTTGCTGCCAAAAACTATACAATATACATACATAGGGATGTTATTATATACTTCCGTAATTTAGACAGATTGAAAACAATGTTACTTTTAATAACAAGCTCTAAACTAACCAAACATAGATACACAAGTAGTATATTCAAGACAAATACCTATTTAATTTTTATTTTTATTTATTGTTATTTTTTTAACCCTAAAAACAAATAAAAATAATATATCGTGAATGGTAAGTTTAAATATTAAATCAATAATGGAAGGTTCCTAATTTGAAAACTTCTTTGTATTTTCAAAAATAATGTCATTAGTACAATAAAGCAAGATTATTAAGTAAATATTTCAAAACATTTCTTCATATTATTCAATTTTGTTCCTTTTAATAATCAGGCAGGCTGTTCCTTAGAAATAATTGCAGCCCAATAGCCTGGGCAACTAAGGGACTTGCAACTTAAAGTGGAATCCGAACCACGTATTATTAGTCTGATTTTTGGCTAGTTGACAAACCTCATACTCAGTTCTCTTCAATAAATGGCAGCTGAACCCAGACTATCATCCAACATCGTCATCTCATATTTATCTTGTAGAATCCACTTTGATGGCAACCATTAGCGGACGCCAAGTAAGTATTAAGAGGACCAAGTATATAATCTATCGCCTACAATCTCCCAAATACTTTGTCCCCAAGTAGCTGGATTACAGCAATGCGTCACTCGTGCCGACAATTTTTACGTACAAACATCCAATGTTGGTGGTTCCAATGTATTTAGATCAAATTTATTTGTAGATATTGTGCATTGTAACCCAAACTAAACTCTCTTATAATGACTTTATTCCTTCTCCCTTAAGCATGCGATTTTGCTCGTCTACAGAACAAAGCAGCACCTTTCTCCCACAACTGTAACAGTTCTAAAGCTCGTTACGTGCTTTGAATGCTACGTGTCTACGTGTTACCTCTCTATTCACGTACTTCTCTCCTACTTTGATTTATTCGTTGTTGTTTTGGGTTAATTACTTTTAGAAAAGTTAGTTTTTCACTACAGTACCTCGCTGTACTGTAGTAGCATATATCTTCATGGCCCGTACACTTAAACAGCATTTATAAATACACTAATAAAATGTATGTTGTATTATATACTATTGATGTTTTTCTTTTCTATTAGTAAATAATGGTATGGCAAGAATTGGATATAGCAAAATAATAGTAATATTTAACTAAATATGACTAAACTAACTTAAGAAATGTAAAATAATAGTTTTGTTATTTAAAATGTATTTAATAAACCCCGTAAATTATGAATAAACATTACAAATATGGTTGGGTGATATTCTTACATGATTCTTACAAATGAGACGCCGACACAACGTTGTGCGTATTTTAAGGCGAATATGAATGGTTTTATGAGTGTAGGATGAGTGTGGATGAGTGTAGTCTGGTTACTAACTGAGTTCAACTGTTCCTCAGAAAGGGCAATTTATTAATAGCCCAACAGCCAGGGCAACTAAGTGACCTACAGCTTTACGTGGAATCCGAACCACGTAGTGCTGGTCTGATTTTCAGCTAATTGACAAGCCTGATACTCAGTTATCTCCCCCACACAACATCCGCACAATGATTACCACCCAACATGGACACCCCAGACTTCTCTAGTAGTGTCCACGCCGATAGCAACCACCAAGCGGACGCCATGTCGGTATTAAGAGGACCGAGCGCATACGACCTATCGCCTACAATCTCCCAAACACTTTGTCCCCATGTAGCTGGGTTACAGCACTGCGCCACCAGTGCCGACTTGGGAGATCACCGCTGTTCGCTTGTAGGTGGGTGGATTGGTCATCACCATTCCAAGTGGTTGGTTGGATATACAGTGTGTTTCTTTTAAAACGCAACTGTTTTTACAACTACAGAAATTCCAAGTCTTAAGATAATTACAAGTCCTTAGGTTGGTAGCCCTGATTCTTCTTCTTCGTTAGCTATCAGCTGATTTACATTGTGGAATTGTTTTTCTCACTTTATTTGGGTTTCGTAAAATTTACTATAGTTGAGGTTAGAAACATGGTTTTGAGCAGTTTTTGAAAAATGTGTCCATAAATTTAAATCATGGAAATAGTAGTAGTAGTGTTAATATTAATAAAATTTGTTTTAAATGTATGTTTTATTTATCATTTTTATTTCAAATCATGGGTTGAGTTTTAAAATAAACACCACCATACTGGAGGTATACTGTTGTTATGTATGCGTAAATGTTCTATATTTTTTTATATTGAAGCTACAAATATTCAAGTCCAAACGTAGGTTATTTAAGATGGTACACTATCTGGTTGGGTGGTTAGTACGTCATCATTAGTCATGGATATAGATATAGAGTAGGTCAACATGAAATAGACGTCTATAGAATAAACAACTTGAATAACTTGTGTTACATATCAAGTGGTATGTTATCCTACAACTCAACCGTAGGGCTTAATGTGCCACTTTATCAGAACTTGGTGTTGATTATTCTACCCTTGGTAATGTAAAAATCACCAATAACTGTGCGTTAGTCGGTGAAAAGGATATTGCATGTGTGTAGTTGTACTGATCTGAATTGAAGGGTGGAAAAAAGGTCTTAATAGTTTTAAATTACACCTGCCACGAATAATGAATTTATTCTACATAAGGCCAGTGTTAAATTCGAATAAAGATTACTGCTATATTTCTTAATGTAAACTTTTACGATTGGCCTCTTTTCTTAAAAAAAAAAATAATATCAAGATCCCCCTGAGATCATATTTTAAATGTATCCTTCTATTCATTTTTATTTAACAATAACTATTGTTCTTATATATATTTTTAAACCTCGATCTATCTATACTATGGTAGCACGTGTTTAAAAGATGCAAATTTTCTCTTATTTCATTAACCATTTTTAACGGTCTCAGGCTTAATCGTTCAGTGTATTGATGCTCAGATGCTACCCCAAGACCTTTCCATCCGTATAACACATATATTATTTGGTATGTACATTTATGTGGGGAAAGGTCACTAACTAACAGAACAACCGTATGTGGCAAGCCGTAAAAAAATACATCTTTGGGCTTCTGACAAACAGGCTATTTATAAATAATAAATAAAGTGTTAACAAGTCAATCTGGTAATTTCTCCAACCTTTTAGTCTTAATTTAATTACCTTACTTGGTCTGAGCAAATAAACGTTGAACGAAGTTAATTTACAAAACACTTCAGGCGATATCAAATCCAACACCAATCTCCCAACTTTTAATCAATTCAGCTCTAGATCAGTTAACGCAAAAAAATAATTCATATTTGATTTTTCAGATAAAATATTTGGTCTGCAATAGTTTTAAAAAGTTCTAACAGCTTATCTTGAATGTTACTTGGAAGAACACTGATTGTATTTAATTTACTCTTATTTTGTGTACTCATAATGCATAATTAAGGGTATTTTCACAATACAGAACGTGATCTAGAATTCTTTGAACATACATTAAATGACAATGAGTAACTGCAAAAAAACTATAGAAATGCCACTTAAAAAGTAACCTACTTAATGCACTAGTATGAGAGAGATCCACTGATCGCTATGGAAGTGAGATAGAGAACTTCTCTTCACCCAATGTGTTGTTCCGTGTAAAGTTGTTCATGGCAACTACGAAGACGTTAAGGTGCGTGCTGGTGTGCGATAGCAAGGCCCGCCCACTAGGTTATTAGTTGCAGTGACCATTGATTGAATTGATTAACACCAACGTATCAAGCTTAGTAGGATTGAATTTAGTCATTATTTAGTATCAAAATAACTATAAATAAAATTAAAAACAGAATTGAGAACAATGTACACAGCAAACAACAAGAAAGCAACCCTGTATAGTCCAGTACCTTTTTTTCTTTTTTTCTGAACACTGCTTCGAAAGCTGAATATTTGAAGGTGGAACTTAGTCACGATTTCCTCCACTGCTGAAATTTCTACATGCGCTGAATATAACACGCAGGTAATTTTCTACTATCCCTAATTTGATCGTTAGTAAGCTTAATATTTACGTATGAATCGACCATATTTATTAGAATTTAAGGGCATAAATCTTCAGTTTCCGAACGAAGTGCTAAATTTTTTAAAAATCCCAACCATCGATTGTATTTCATCGATGTGTTTTGTAAGGACAATACAAAGGAAAACGTGGATGAAGAAAGAGCCTCCTCCAGGGACAGTTCCGGTAATTAGGCTCCGTTATTGGCTTCATTGTTGTCTTCAAACAACCCGCCAGATTGTTTCCTCTCTTTCCAGTTTGCTTCTGACAAGTTGTGCCAAATTGGAAACAGTTTTTGAAACAGGATCATAACTGAATTTCAGGTCATTTTTGTTACTAATAACTTGTACAGTACTATACTGTAATTAATTAAGTACCACAATTTGTGTTAATATCAAACAAACTATTGACGCTGAACATAGATCTGTCCATGTTCATTCAAATAATTTTAATTATAGTTAAGAGACAATAATATATTTTACATTAGTCTGTACAACTGTTTGCTCATAAAATAAAGAAATTTGACTACAGTATATCGACACAGATTAGGATGAAGTGATTTTCCCCTATGTAAAACTAAAGACTAGAATTGAAATATTTTAAATATTGTACCAATTAAAATAATTACAAGATATACATTTTCAAGTAAATATTCAAGCAAAATACGATAAACATTAATCAATATATTTTTAATTGGCCTATGAAGATGACCGAACTATATTAGTTTTAATTAGTATGGGAACCAAAATAAAACAAGTCCTGTAATCGTTCTAGTCAAATAAAAACTATTTAAAAATAGGATAGGCAGATAAACGAAGAATCAGTTAAAAAAATCATAGTTCTTAATGTTTAGATGAAGTTATTTATTGATACAATTTTGATAAATAATTTTTCTTTTTATGGTTAGAAAGTTTATTTATTTATTGTATTATCAAAGTAATTTCTTCATATACGTTTACTTTTGTATTACAGTATTCGTATTACCTAATAATAACGGCATGGTCATTACCATATTACTTTTGGGTGAGTAGGAGGGTCATTACCACAGTAGGTGGGTGGGAGAGTCATTACCATAGTACGCTTTGCGTAGGATAGAGAGTCATTACCATGGTACGTGTTGGATGGGTGAGAGGTTTTTACCATAGAATGCGTTGGGTGGGTGGGATGGTCATTACCATTGTATGTTTTGGGTCGGTAGGAAAGTCATTATCATAGTACGTGTTGAGTGGGTGGGAGGGTCATTACCATAGTACTTATTAGATGGGTAGGAGGGTCATTACCATAGTACGTTTTGGGTGGGTAGGAAAGTCATTACCATAGTACGTTTTGGGTGCGTTGGAGGGTCATTACCATAGTACGTGTTGGGTGGTTAAGAGGGTCATTACCAAAGTACGTTTTGGGTGGATAGCAGTGTCAGTACCATTGTATGTGTTGGGTGGGTAGTACGTGATGGAATTTCAGATTAGACTTTTACATTTGAGACCTAAATATTTCCTGTGATTTATACGTCTTAATTAGGTTGTAGGTTAGTTATACAAAAAACTACGGATAGTTCAAACTTTTAAACAAATATTACATACGTAGTTCTTGTTATAAATATTCTATTACATCATTTTGTACTTAGATTTTAAGGAAATAAACTTATTTTTACGTAATCACAATTTACTAATTTCAAATCATCCTTAAATTTTCCTTTCACAGTTCAAGAATTGTGTAGAATATGTTGTTACTCGACATAAAAATACACTATTATAGGTTTTACCAAATTAATTGAGAAAAAAAATGTATGGATATGTAATAAATCTAACTAAGTACTTAAACGTAATCAGAACTAGTCAATACTAATATCTCGTGTTGGAGAATATATTGTACCATTTTTCCTCCTCCTACCCTTCACAATTTTGGACCAAAGATTAGGTATTAAATATGGCGTAGATTTAAGATATTCGAGAACTTTTCGTTGAGAAAGAGGAAGCAAAATTGAACAACACTTCCTTTGTATCCTAGACAGATTTATTTGTTTTGACTCTTAGAAAATTGGATGATTTCCAGATACCTGAGTCAAGTTGAGAAACGTAAAGTTTCATGACACAAGTCACTTAGTTATGTTCCAGCTACGTCACTTCCTTCCTAAAAACACAGGAAGTGTGTTTTACTTGTCTAATAATACTTAGTGTTGAGAAAAAAATAGTCAGCTTAATATGAGTGTTCTAATTTTACATTTACTTAACTTTGTCCAAAGTAACTTCTAAGATTTATTTTACTTATTGGAAATAAATATGAATTTAAATGCTTGTCAGATAATTTTTCACATATCATTTCTGCTTTAAACATTTATTTTAAAAACGATTAATTTTTAATTTGATTATTAATGTTTTTATCGCTTTTATGTTTTAATTTCAATGCTGCGCTCTAACAGTTATTGAGAAAGATTAAATGAAATTTCATGAAATTCTGAATTTTAAAAACCAGAAATAGTTTGAGCTTATGAAAAGAGGTATATCTCGTCTTAGTATATAATGTAACAATACACTGTATGTTTCAGGGATAGTAATTTTAATTTTATACTTATAACGCTGTTATAAAAGTTATAACAAGACGCAACAGTGTTTCTTATTTAATTGCTTCCAGAACAAAATAGAACAAAAATCTACAACTTTATGAGATGTAATACATCTACAACTTTATGAAGTGTAGGCCTAATCCATCTACAACTTTATGAGATGTAATCCATCTACAACTTTATGAGATGTAATCCATCTACAACTTTAGGAGATGTAATCCATCTACAACTTTATGAGATGTAATCCATCTACAACTTTATGAGATGTAATCCATCTACAACTTTATGAGATGTAATCCATCTACAACTTTATGAGATGTAATCCATCTACAACTTTATGAGATGTAATCCATCTACAACTTTATGAAATGTAATCCATCTACAAATTTATGAGATGTAATCTATGTGTTATTTCTAAGCAGAGGGATTATTATCTCATTGGATATTATTACTGATATGATCAGTTTTTCTTATGTTCCTGCATATTTTTATCTACATCAAAATATTCAGTTTAAGGTTTTTGAATTACACATTATTTAACAAAATATCATGGTTTAGTTATTTTTCATTAATTTGATACGTAATATGTATGCTATCTTTTTTAAACGAGCTTCTATATTATTTCCTGGCTGTTTTATTATTAGAACTCCCAATTTTAACCATAAAAGGATCAATTTATACTGATAGATAAGTTTTAAATAAGACTATCTATAGTAGAGATTAATACACTGAAATAAAAATTAAATAAGGAAATGTATTTATTTTTGTAATTTAATGACGAATTAAAGTGCTAAACTGCTTTACTACTGTTACAATACTATATACATTATATGATCTTAAATAATTGAATGGTTTGGAATACAAAATATATGTGTTTAACAGTTTTGACAAAAAAATATGTTAGGTAATTCGTGGCAACTACTGACATATTTCTATTTTCTTCATCTGTTATACTCAAGATATGTTGACATTTTACATTCCATGTACATAGGTGTCAGCGTTGAATTGTTATTTTTCCAGTTTTTTTTTAAGATTGTTTTATATTTAGCTATCATGAGAGCCTATTAAATGGGCGTAAGTAATTTATTTGACTACATTTCCAAACAAACATCCACTCTAAACCAAAACATACATATTCTTGAAGTGCAGTAAATTATGTGAAACATATTACACTAGCACACATATACTAGTATATTGAAATGTCCTATTTTATATGTATTTCTTAAAATGTAATATGTTATAACTGAACAACTAAAACGTTACAGCTACATTTCAATACAGATAATATTCTTATAACAAGTGTTTAAAAATGGCGTAAACAAATATTTTTCTTCGATCCATTTCAATTTCAAAATACATCACATATTTCAATTTTAATCATTATTTGAAATTAAATTAAATGCCAAGACTCTTAGACTTATCATAAATCCATACAAAGCTTTATCTATTCACTATAAATTCTTTTTTGTAGACTACTAATTTTAACTTTTAAACAATCAAGAATCTATATTTACATCTATTATCATTATAGCCAAATACTGAAGAATATGCATTGAATTACTAAAAGGGCATAACTAGAAAAAATTCCTTTTAATACAGATATCTGATAAATACAAATTTACTATGAGTTATTTATTTTCAACTAATTGGAAAGAGATTAATTAAGAGATAAATTTAAATATTTCAAAGTATAGAAGCATTTAGGGATATTTTTATTACTGAAACATTCAAATAATTTCAAATCAACAAAATACCTTTTGGAGCAGAGTAGTGTGAAAATCTTATCTACAGAGGTCACAGTTCCAAAGTCGGCTCACAATCCACCTCAGCCACTTTGGTGGATGTTAAAGAAGTTCTGGTATCGGAAAACTCTCAAGCATCTTTTCCCAATAAAAGTTACTTCCACTTGACAAAGCTTATGCCCTCTGCATTGCCCAATGTAAGGTCACTTTGGCAGTGTAATTTCATGAGGATGCCTATTTTATTAGATTAACATATAATATGTTTTTAAGAAATAAATAATTTCTAATAATTAATGTACAGTTTTCAAACACAGACGTTCTGTTGGATATCTTTTTCTCCGGAAAATTTCCATTTCTCTTGATACATAGCACATATTCTGGAAATCATTTTCAGGGAGTTGATAACAGTTATAAATTATATTGATCTGTTTGTTTACTTGATTATTCACAATTATATATATATATATATTGAGTTTGTTTCTTCTTTTTTTTTTTTTTTTTTTTTAGAACAGTTTATGATTGTATTCTGAAAATATAGCAGACTTCAAATTCAATATCGTAAGTAAGTAGCTTTGTTCACATTATTTAGGTTCTGAGATTTGGTAAAATATAGTGTTTTATTACTTATTTTTGAATAGAGACCATAACTATTTGTAATACCACTTCGCGTGGGTGGTTGGGCCCTTACTCTGGCTATTCCCAATAGGCTTATCTGTGTGAAGAACTTACTCAAACAGAGTAAAAGTAACACTCATACAATACAGACAAGTATTACTAATAAAAAGGCCCAGAATTCAAATAATCAGTATATCTATCTCAGGCCCAATCTTGATGCCTTAGAACACAGCCACTGGCTCTCCCATTGAACCCTATAAGCTCAATCTAACAAGCATGACTTGGATCTTTGATAGAATATGTATATTAGGTCACCATCTTTTATTATATTACATGATTTCATTCCATAACACATTAACTCGCCTGTTCTTTAACAGGCAAGTCAACAACTGGTATATATGGTGGTGTCCTTAGCTATCTGCTGCCTAACACAACGGTGACACAAGAGCTTGTAGCAGTCGACTGTCAATTTCATATAATAACACTTTAACTCGCCTCTTCTTTAACAGGCAAGTCAACAACTGGTATATATGGTGGTGTCCTTAGCTAACTGCTGCCTAACACAACGGTGACACAAGAGCTTGTAGCAGTCGACTGTCAATTTCATATAATAACACTTTAACTCACCTCTTCTTTAACAGGCAAGTCAACAACTGGTATATATGGTGGTGTCCTTAGCTAACTGCTGTCTAACACAACGGTGACACAAGAGCTTGTAGCAGTCGACTGTCAATTTCATATAATAACACTTTAACTCACCTCTTCTTTAACAGGCAAGTCAACAACTGGTATATATGGTGGTGTCCTTAGCTAACTGCTGCCTAACACAACGGTGACACAAGAGCTTGTAGCAGTCAACTGTCAGTTTCATATTATAACACTTTAACTCACCTCTTCTTTAACAGGCAAGTCAACAACTGGTATATATGGTGGTGTCCTTAGCTAACTGCTGCCTAACACAACGGTGACACAAGAGCTTGTAGCAGTCAACTGTCAACTCCAGTATATGACTCATACATCAACTGCACCCAATCATGGCCAGAGGTAGGACTAATATATATTACGTTTCATGTATATTGTACCTGACATGTACAAAGATAGAGGTAAGCAGAAAATATTATTTATCGTGTTTCAAAATAAATCAGATTCATTAATTTTTATTTTGAATAATCTATTATTCTATTTGAAATGTTTGGTGGAGCGTTTATCAAGTAGACAATAGGGAATAACTCAAACCAATCAAGTCTTCAACAGCATAATTTGGTTATTCCTGACAAATTAGCATTTTAGTTATTGTTTCAACTATAATGAAATTAAGTGCCCAACTAATGAGCTACTATCAGCAACTTGTAGATCAAAGTTTGCTTTCACAATCATCTGTCCTTAGACATTTAGAATAAACAGAAAGTAAGTTAATAGCTTATCAGTGCAATATTTTCGGTTAGTACCATGGACATAGATGCCAAGCTAACGAATTAAATCTAATTCTCTAATAGGCCTTACATATAAAAATACACGTAATCTTTCCTGAGGAATATTTATTTTATTTCTAAAAAATCAAAAATAATATCTATATTCGTTAAGTTCATACAAACATTTATAATTTTATATATATTTTCAAAAGCTTTAAAAAGAAAAATCAAAGCTAAAAGCTAGTTTTATTCATGTTTACAATTATAATGTCCATTACGATAAATTGTAAAATATTTAAATGGTCTTTTATTGAGTCTGTAACTTTAATATAACAGTAAATATTAACGACTGGACGTTAAAATACCTAACAGCTATCAAGCTGAGAAAAGAGAAAAAAACGTCATCACGAACAGTGCTCGCTTATCGTTAATAAATATAGACACAACGCATACTGATCGGTGATAAGATATAACATTCCATAAAATTTGTTAATGTATAAATTAATCAAAATTTCATATGAATTATTGTAATTTTCTTGGTCGTTGTAGTTGAATATTGATTGTATTTTACAACGCATAATGCTATTAGCATGTCTTCTGTATTGTTCCAACTTTTAAGTTCTAAATTTCTTACGGACACTTATTATGTTTTATATTGTGTAAAAGTATTCATTTAAAACACATAATACTTTAGTTCTCTCTACATAATATTTTTGTGAATTTATAGTATTAGTATTTAGATAATTATTCAGACTAATAAATAGTTAAAAATTAGTTATTAGAAGATATATATGCAGAAATGAAACTGTCATTTGTAGCCATTATATTGCTTAGTATTATTTAAATAAGAACAACGCTTAGCAATCGTTTTTATGCTTATTAAGATCGATTTCGGTCTCGTAAGACCATCTTCAGTTGTACAGTAAGGTTATAAAAATACCTAATTGTAGAATAATCAATTCAGCTGATACTTTAAAAATTTTAATAAAATACAGTTGGATAAGTTGTAGATCTTGTTAAACTTTATAATTTTGCATCTTCATGATACACTCCAACCTAAACTGTGTTTTGTATATTTAACAATTTTTCACAATATCTAGTTTTTTTTACTTTTAAATCCAATATGGATAAATTCTAAATTTTCTTATATCGATGAAATATTTATGATTGTCTTGAATTAAATGTTCATTGAATTAAATTGAATTGAATTAAATGTTGATTAAGTTTTTTTATGTTCATTACATCTTTTATTAAAACTTCTTCCTATTTAGCCAATGTAATATTTATACAAGTTGAACGTCTAATTTAATATATTTCTGAATTGTTGTATTTGTTTTGATTATTTTTGTGTAGAGTAATTATATTGTAGTATATGTTTCATGCTGTTCTTTGTTCTATATGTAATTTTATATCCTTGTTTGGAAAATATATTATGTAAAGATTTGTTAATATCTCCATGATAGGTCATAAGAAAGTATTTATTTTTGTTAGTTTTAGAATTAAGAGTTTTTTGCTTTGTTTATTAATTGCTTTACTTATTAAATTTGCCTGATATCCATAATCGACAGCAATTTGTTTGATAATGTTGAGTTCTTCTTGGTAATCCTTTCTTCTGTAAGAGGTGTATTCAGTAGTCTATGAATCATACTGTGTGCGGGTGCTAATTTGTGTGATGTTGGATGATTGGATGTATTGTGAATTATTTGATTTGTTGATGTTGATTTACGATAAATTTTTAGTTGTTTTATTTATTTTTTATTTTTTTAGTTATGGTAAGATCAAGAGAGTTTATTCTGTTAGATTGTTCTATTTAAGTTGTACATTTTAAGTTGGGGTGTATTTTGTTCAAAAAAATTTCATTTAGTAATCATTATTACTCAACGACCAGATAAAATTTCACTCAAATCTTATGTTCGACTTCATATCCATCACCTGCCATAAACACTATACTTTTACTTGCCATCATATAGTTTTTTTTATAATATGACATAGCCGTAAATATTCCGTGATATCAGTTTAGTTATAGGCTGAAAAATGATAATGATGGTTCGATTGTTGTTTGTGGTTGTAGCTTGTATTGAGTGTGTGGTAAACATGGACGTCAAAAATAACGTTAAATGTTGTTCGGATGTAGTAAGGGTAGTAATTTACACACCCCACTGTGACGTTAGCAGGGAAAATGACTGGCTGTCACATGTACAAGGGCGGTCGCATCTATAATGTATGGGGAGTACACTCTGATGTCTATAAATAACAGGAACGCGTAAGGCAACGGCTTGTTTATTTATTCATGTTTCATTGTCTGTCTGTTCCAGTAATTTGTGTACTCCCAAAAGTAATGACTACTATTGACATCAACGAAGAAGAGTATCCATCAGGGACAGTTCTAGTATCTAGGCTCCATTATTAAAACGTCGATGGAGAGAGAGTGTCCATAAGGAACAGTTCAGGTAATTGGGCTCCGTTATTAACGTCAATGGAGAGAGAGAGAGTGTCCATGAAGAGAGTACCTTTTACTGGTGTCAATGAAGAGAGAGTATCCATCAGGGACAGTTCTAGTATCTAGGCTCCGTTATTAACGTCGATGAAGAGAGAGTGTCGATAAGAACAGTTCAGGTAATTGGGCTCCGTTATTAACGTCAATGGAGAGAGAGAGAGAGTGTCCATGAAGAGAGTAACTTTTACTGGTGTCAATGAAGAGAGTATCCATCAGGGACAGTTCTAGTATCTAGGCTCCATTATTAACGTCGATGAAGAGAGAGTGTCGATAAGAACAGTTCAGGTAATTGGGCTCCGTTATTAACGTCAATGGAGAGAGAGAGAGTGTCCATGAAGAGAGTACCTTTTACTGGTGTCAATGAAGAGAGAGTATCCATCAGGGACAGTTCTAGTATCTAGGCTCCGTTATTAACGTCGATAGAGAGAGAGTGTCCATAAGGAACAGTTCAGGTAATTGGGCTCCGTTATTAACGTCAATGGAGAGAGAGAGAGTGTCCATGAAGAGAGTAACTTTTACTAGTGTCAATGAAGAGAGAGTATCCATCAGGGACAGTTCTAGTATCTAGGCTCCGTTATTAACGTCAATGAAGAAAGAGTAACCATCAGGGACAGTTCCAGTTATTGGGCTCCGTTATTAACGTCAATGAAGAGAGAGCAACCATCAAGGACAGTTCCAGTAATTGGGCTCCGTTATTAACGTCAATGAAGAAAGAGTAACCATCAGGGACAGTTCCAGTAATTGGGCTCCGTTATTAACGTCAATGAGGAAAGAGCAACCATCAAGGACAGTTCCAGTAATTGGGCTCCATTATTAACGTCAATGAAGAAAGAGCAACCATCAAGGACAGTTCAAGTAATTGGGCTCCGTTATTAACGTCAATGAAGAAAGAGTAATCATTAAGAATAGTCCCGGTAGTTAGGCCCCGTTATTAGCTTCTTGTCATCTTCAAACAACCTGCTAAATAGTTTTTTTACACTCCAGTTTGGTTTGACAAGTAGTTCCAAATTATTGAAAACAGTTGATAATGACGTATATTTTTACAAGAACTTTAAAACAACAATACTATAATTATATTAAATCGATATAATATCAAACAATACAATAACAATATTTTAGGTTTAAACGTTACTATTTGTTATTTTTAAATTAAATAAGTAAACATTGATTAAGTATTGAAAGATTTACTATTTAACTAAATCCATCCAGTATCACAAATTGAATTCATTTTTAAACATTATGGCACCCTTGAACTACTATTCTTAAGTTTGTTTTTTTACAGTACAGTAAGTTATTTAAGGGGGTATTTGAAACAACCGTCACCAACAAAATGTTCCTTACAAACATTTTTCAGAACCAGTTGAATCAGTTATTTATTGTAACAATAAATGACTTTAAGACACACGTTGCCTATTATTATCTCGTTTTTCACATAATTCTTCCATTAAATTATTCACTAGGTAGTAATAACTCGTGCTTGGTTAAGTTTACAAGGTAAAATCATTTATTCATACTAAGACGATAATCATAGAGATATGGGCAAATATGAGGGGCTTATGAGTGTAGATGAACTAGTATGGTCATTGTTACTAACTATGGTTGACTTTTCTTTAGAAAAAGCCATTTGTTGATATCCTAATACCCAGGTAAACTACGAGACCTACAGCTATATATATATATATATATATATATATATATATATATATATATACATATGGAATTCGAACCATATAAATAAATAAACCTAAATAAATCAATGTATAATTTTTTCAATGAAATTGTTATACATGGTTAAGTAGGTTTTAGGTTATTTCTAAATAATTCTGTTCTGTTTCTTCTAAATTCTAAATAATGCCTCTGTTTCTGATTCTTGTTTTTGTTAGTCGTTGCCACTTTATGTAAAAAATATTTTGTTTACTAAGGTCATATTCCAACGTGGTTAGTTTAGTGTTTAAAGGTTGAAAGGCACAGTGCAAGGTCCAAGGTTCTAATCCCAAACTGTGCAATCAGTTGGTACTTCACTTGTTGAATAAAGTTCTCAAACAGGCCTGCAAGCCAATATGAACTGGCAAGTGAAGATTTAATTTAAAAGAAATAGTTAACTGAAACGTACGTTTCAATTGCATATAGCAGATTTTAAACGTTACACGTTATATTTTGTCTAATTACAATTAAAGATCAAACCACTGCCTATTTATAGCCAATGGTAAATTTAATGTCTTATTAACGGCATAATTTATAAAAAGATAACTTGGTGTACAAGGTGTTATTTTAGAACTCGTTTTATCACTGTAATATTGCATTTTTAATTAAAATAAAAAAGAGAAGTATCAATACAATCCTCTTATCTTTAAATTTCGTGCACAAAATGAGGAGGTAAGAGTCTGAAATCATAAGAATCTACCTCAGACACTTTGTCGGATCTTCAAGAACTTGTGGTATCGGAAAACTCTTAAAATATTTTCTTTAATAAAAGTTACTTTCACTCGCCTTGACTATTAGCCTCTGCATTTCCCTTATTAACCTATTTTAACATCCTCCCATTAGAGGCAGTTTATGCAACACTATTGGATAGTTCTGATGAACATTACTAACAACCATTGAAATAAATGTTTGATAAAATTAACTCTAATTGAAATCCCAATTAAGTGACTATGTAAGCATTTATAAAACATGCTGTGTAATTTTTGTAGATTTTCAGAAACCTAGAGACTGGAAAAATATCCTAGCTTAACAAATATAGACACTTTCAAGATGATTGCACAATTAGTACTATTGTAGATTTTACCTTTTAGCCTTTATTACTATTTACTATATCAATAGTTTAGTTCCTCAACGCTCTATAACATAAATTGCTTCATTATCATTATATTTTGTCATTATTTAGGTTAAAAAATATAATAATCCTTCAGTTAACAACTATGATATTTTATCATGGCTATTTTGTAATTTTCAATGGTTTTTAATACTTAAAATTACTTGTAATGTTACATGATTATAAGTCGTAGTATGATAAATGCATTTGAACCCAAACTCTTATGATTATTTATCAAATGAATCCAAATGTGTAGGCCCATGTTTCACAAGACCTATTATAAAACACTAGCGGTGTAGTCTGTAACCCAGCTACTTAGGGACAAATTGTTGTTGTACAATCTGAGATCGATTGTAGGATATAGGTTCTATGCTCGGTCCTCTTAATAACAACACGGCGTCCACTCAATGGTTAATATCGATGTGGGCACTACTAAAAATGTCTGGGGTGTCCATGTTGTATGTTAGTCAAAGTTCAAATGTTCTGTAGGGAAGAGAACTGAGTCTTTTCAGTTAGCTGATAATCAGACCAATAGTATGTGGTTCGGATTCTAGACAAAACTAGGTTCCTTAGATGGCCTGGATCACTAGGGCTAGTAATAAATGGCTCTTTTTAAGGAAATTCATACCTTAATTAGTAACAATGCCAACACTTGTTTATATTCGCATCTTAATGATGACTGCATGAATGATATTTTTAAATGAAATTTTAGGTAATATTTTCACAATGCCTGTTGAATAACAAGCTTCCCTGTTAAGTGTTGATAAATAGAAATAAATAAAACCAATTTATTTCCCTTTTTAAGTTTACATAAGTTAAGCATGTAACATTTTTACATAGGCTTTGTTTGTGCGTAAAACAAATAAACATTATAATATGATTTCGTCAGATAAACTCGAAAAATGTACTTAACATACAAACGTGTAAAATAACAAAATTATATATCCTATACTCAAGAAAATAATTCGTTAGATATTGACTAATACATAGGAAAAATCATTTAAAAGGAAGAAATATTCTTATAACAGTGGAAAATAAATATAATTTATTAAATAAAGAAAGTAAGTGAGTACCATGAGCTTTTAATTTTAAAATATTTATTAGTTATTTAAATAAGGGTTTGATGTTATTGGAGAGAGTCAATTAAGATATTATCAGTTGCGGAAGTGAAGCAAAGAAGTAGTCAGAATCAGAATATTTTATTTCGTTAATAACATGAGTTACATGAAATAATTCAAACTTTACAAACAAACTTAAAATTATAAAATATTTTTTCCCACATTTCCAACCAGCACACACTGACAGGAATTCATCTACTGAGTACGGGCACTTTTCAACAAAAAAATATTTTAGTTTAAGAATAAATGCTTTTGAGCTGTCAAAGGATTATAGGTATATTATATTATGAACTATAGGTAGGGAATTAAACAATCGTAAAGCAGAATAGTGGACACCCTTATCTCTAAATGTAACATGTGAATGGGATATACGTCATATTGTTTCTGTTCCGAGTGTTGTACCAAGTGACCAGCTTTGTTCATTATGAATAAGTGACTATTCGTTTTAAAGGAAGACAACACTTCAAGGATATAAATGCCAGGTAGTGTCAGAATATTTAATTCTTGGAAAAGAGGCTTGCAGTGGTGTTTAAAATTTACTCTACACATAACTCTAACCATTCTCTTCTGGGAACTGAAAACTCTTAATCAGAAGCCCCAAGAACTTGATGAGCCCTAAAAGCAAATACCATATTTAATTCGGCTATAAACATAGGCATATTATACATAAAGCTGGATTTCCCTGGAGACCACATAAAAAAATCGTGGATGACAATTTTGCACAGAGGCAATCTACATGTTTTGACCAATTTAGACGTTCATCCACAGATTCTGATGGTATGATACCATTCACAGTGAACAAACTAAAGTGACGGGAATGTGGGGAGAACAGCATGATTTTTGTCTTATCTTCATTTATGTAGATAATTAGACTGAAACCACTTGTTTAAACTGATGTACGCCTCATTCAATCTAACTTCAAGGCCATTTATATCAGGATCAGAAAAATAGCAATAGTGTCATCAGCATAACAAACTATATTAGAATCAACATTCAAAGGTAAGTCATTTAAGTACATGGAAAAGAGAAAAGGCCCTAATATGGAGCCTTGAAGAACTCCCGACATTATCTATAGCCAATCCCCATGAGGCCTCTCACTACCCATTAAAGCGACAGTCTGCTTTTTACCCAATATATTTTAAGTAAGCAAAGACAAGATGTTAGCTCTCAATCCATACCTTCGAAGCTGCTACAATAGAATAGGATGACTCACGCAGTCGAAAGCACTGGACAGGTCACAGTAAATCGCCCCAGCAAACTGCAATCGTTTCAAAGCCTCCAAAACTGCCTGGATAACTCTATATACAGAATTGGATGTTGAGCAGCTTTCTTGAAGCCATACTGTAAGTTAGATAAAAGATTATTTGAACAAAAATAAATGCTCAAGTCTTGAAAGAATGATAATCTCAAACACCTTGGAGATAGTCGGCAAAAGTAAAATTGGTCTGTAGTTACACTTATCTGTTCTCTGTCCTATTTTATAGATAGGACGCACGACAGAGAGCTTCAGATGTTCCGGAAAGGTCCCCTCAGCAAAAAAATATATTTATCATGTGAAGCAAGGGTGATGCAATAGCATTGGCACATCGTTCAAGAATATCCGATCTAATACCGTCCCAACCACTGGACTTTGATGTATTTAGTTTGTTAAGAGCATAGAGGACCTCTTTGATGGTGGCAGGAATTAAGTAATCCAAGGAAACTCTCCCACCCTAGCAAAATTCTTAAAAATTCATCCGATAGCTAAAAGATGCCTTATCTGAGTCTTTTTGTGACATATGACTTCCTATAGAGATAAAATATTCATTAAAGATACGCTCAATTTCCGCCAGACTTTCACCAGCTCCGGTTGGCTCCGACAAACGAATCAGATTGTCAGAGTTACCAGAACGGTTCAACTCCTCGTTGACAATCCTCCAAGTTGCTATCGCCATGTTTTTACTTTTCTTGATGAATCTGTTGTTATAGTTAAGTTTCGCCTGAGAAATAATACAACGGAGGATGGATTTGTATTTCCTAAAATAGGAAACAAAATCAGGGGAAACATTTGTTTTGTTCATAATAAACAACTCACGTTTGTGAGCACAGGATGTTCTTATTCCTCGTGTGATCCATGACTTTTTTTACATCCCAAATACTATTTTCTGGTGCGTGCTGGACAAGCATGATTAAGTAGGTGAGTAAAGATCGTTAAAAATGATTATAAAGCAGGACTTTAATTTGGTGTTTTATATATCCAACCAGTTATCTTGCCTAAGTAAGCAGTTCAAGGTGCCAATTGTCTCATTATTCACAATTCTAAACGAATAATGAAACGCTGGATCATTTATAGGTGAAACAGAGAAAACAACAGAACATTGGGCCAAATGATCAGAGAGTCCTGTTTCAAAAACAAAACATTTTACCTGATGACTCTTAATCACAGTGATAATGTTGTCAATGCAAGTTGCAGAGCCCCGGGAAGAAATTCTGATTAGAGATGTAATGTTTAACTTACCCTTAACTGATTCAACAATATCAAGAAATAATTTTGTTTTCCCTACTCTGCCTCAGAGTGTCGATATTGAAACCCCCACAAACCAAGAAATAGTTTTTAACCTATGCCAGACCATCCATGAGTGGCTAAAAAACGTTTATGAAAGCATCAACATTAGAAGCAGGGAATCGATACACAGCTGCTACAGTGATAGGTTTAAACAAAGCTAGATTTATAGTGACAACACAACACTCAAAAACAAGAGGTACCCACCCTTAGGTTAACGAAACTACTGTCACACTTATACTTAATTCCCATTCTTACAAGTATGCAAGATCCACCCCTAGACATCTCATCACGACCATATAAACCTACCAGCTCATAACCAGAGATATTGTTTAGGTAACTTTGAAGTTCTGTTACTTTCGGTTAACCAATGCTTAGTAAGGAAAATGATTGTTGCGTAGAATTTTAATTTTTGAAAAGTATCACTATTTTCGTCAATTTTGTGTAAACATCCTTGAATATTCAAATGAAAAATAGTAAATTTATCTGTTGAATTAAAATAATTTTCTTTACAAATGTTTTCTATTGTTGCAATATTATATTTCTTATCTTGGGTTTCTATGTTAATTACGGAACCCCTGTCAGGTGATCTCATCTCACCAGGGCTGGCCATGAATGGAGATCTAAAAAAAGACTTTGTTCTACACATTTTATTTCTTTACTTAATGGAGTCAAAGTAAAGTAATAGTGTTGCCAGGCGTAGATTGACTTGAGGATGTCCTCCACGTAATCACAGCCGGTACCTAAATACGTAGTACTCTAGTTTTCTAAGGTATTAAAAACTATATATTTTAATCACGTTGTATTTATATTGAATTTAAGGTATTACATAAAGAAAGGCGTGACATTTAAGTTGCTATAGTTTCATTTTACAATAACTTTAATTTTAACAATTATTTTTAATTGTTTTACAATCAGGCCTAGGTAAAGAGACAGTCTAAAGAGTGGTTGCTTAAATAAACTGCAATAAGGCTAATCTACTTATTTGTCTAATAATGTTTTGAACCGATTTGTTGTTATCAAGTTTAAATAATGTTTTAATTTCTACATAAATTCGCTTAGTTTGATTGGTTTGAGAAAATCTAACCGACCTTTGGAGGACAGTTAAGTATCCAAAATACTCCAGGCGCTATCAACTTAACCACTGATTTCCCAACTTCTCACCAGTCCAGGGTATTTGATAATATCGTTAGTTCAGGCAAATAACTGTTTTTTATTTTTGTTTGGAAATTATTTTTAATGTTTTCCTTCATGCCAGTTTACCCATTTCACATAGACTATTGTTTTGTGCGGGAAACTTATCAGATTGAATAAGAGGAAGAACCAGTACATTCCAAGGGGAATATATCTGATAAAAACTTCCAGTGAATGACTTCCACTGATACAATTTAACCAGTGCTATATCTAAGTCCAGACGCCATAGACCGGTCTACCACCATCTCTACCAACAATTGTTTAACCTGTGCATATTCAAAAAGATTTTTAAGAACCAAACATAAAGTACAAACATTACTTTATATAGCACATGTACGATTGTGACAGTCGTTGCAATTTATTTTGACCACATATAAATCAGTGGTTTAGTGCCATCGACGTTTTGTGTCAGGACAATACAAAGGAAAACGTGGATGAAGAAAGAGCCTCCTCCAGGGACAGTTCCGGTAATTAGGCTCCGTTATTGGCTTCATTGTTGTCTTCAAACAACCCGCCAGTTTGTTTCCTCTCTTTCCAGTTTGCTTCTGAGAAGTTATTTAATTTTTGGAAAATTTTGAATCAAAAACTGTTAATAAAAACTTCTATTGTTGCAAATCCACGCAGACCTTGTAACTAATAACTATATTTTATCTTTAATAACGACACTTAATAATTATAGTGCATAAATACACAATGTTCCTGGATGGTAAAATAAAGTTTTGAATTATAATTTAAATTTTAGTTTTTTCAGTTTGCTTCTGAGAAGTAGTACTAATTTTAAAAGTTCTGATAAAACATTTTGTAACATAATTAACGGAATATAATATAAATAAATAACTTGATTACTTAAAAACATACAATGCACATTCAATTTCTGAATGATGGTATTTTTTTCTTTATTTTATGACAGTAAACAATGACATAGAAAATAGTATGATTTTCACATAAGGAACATAAATGTGATATTTCTCTTAACAAAAGTTTCCATAGTGAAAGCATTAAACAGTTAACAAATAAGGAGCACTATATTCTTTTGAGAGTGACTAAACAATTTTTAAGTGTATCAATCTGGAAAGAAAACAATTTAATTGGATGTCAAATATAACATTTAATATTTATTCTTGAAATCACATATCCATATCATCATTTTCAATGTTGTACCAGTCATTTTTATAGTTAAAACATATTTTACTGTCTAAAATATACTTTAATAGTTTAATAATATTTTTGTTACAACAATTAAATGCACTGATATATGTAACATTTAAACGTACATTCATTTTTTATGTCGGTTTTATTTAATTTCTCTTAGAGTGAATAAAAGACATATGTATAACTATGCAACTTATTTTAACATCAATAGGAACTCATTTTGCTATAACGATTTCATACTTTACAGAACAGTTGCCATTTTGAAATCGTTTTTATAAATTCAGATACGAAATGGACATAAGTTTAATTGCATTTGGAAGTTATATCAATGCAATACAGTGCAATACTTACATCGTACAGGTAAATTTACATTACTATTATATAGTTTATATAAATTAAGTTTAGTACGCCACTAAATTATACTTGAATGTAACATTTCATTTATTCAATATAACTATATTATGTTACTTATGTCAACTGCTGGTATCTTAAACGAGTTAAACTTCAAATTATAATATTTAGTTCAACCAACCTATATTCATAAAATGTCCTAAAAAAAATGACTCAAAATAAAAGTAACGAGAAAATGGTGTCAATGACACAGATGCTGTCCAATTTCAATTTTTTAAATATTATCAAACGATAACGGACTTCTAAATGACTTATGTCCTAGCTCAACAAGTAACTTGTGTAGCGTTTAGTTCTCAGAAGTCAGTCATATTTTTTCTTAAACAAGTGTTTCAAACAGCTGGGATAACAATGCCCCTTATAACAATGAGTGTCAGAACCACTGGAAGCAGTTATTCAGCCTAACAATAAGTGGCGTCAAAAACGTCTAAATGCCTATTTATTTATCTCGGTCGTCAATGGATTTGTCTGATTGAAACAGGTGGTTGTAACCACATTTCTTCACTATTAATGGAACAGTTAGAGTCGCTTTTTTATGAAACTTTGCATCTTAATTCGAAAGATGCTTGACATGCTTTTTAGGCTATTTGAATCTTTGAAATTTACCATAGTTACAAAATGTATTATGTCTTTCTTATTGGCATTTTTTTTTTTTAATTTAGTTTATTTCATGATCATGATACATGTTTTAATTTTTAAAACCATCTGTTGAATTCTTGATGGAGACTTTGACAAATTCAAATTCATGCAAACGGAAAGTTAATTTTAACTACCTACGCACAGTGCCCAACATAAAGACAAGAATGCAAACTTTACTTTTTGTATGATCAAATCATAGGAAAAAATATGAGATTGTAACTTATTGTAGTTTACAATCTCTACCATATTACATTTGTCTGAAAAATTGTTCAAAGGCACAAGTTGTAAAGAGATAAATGATTCAACTCTAGGCCATGTTTTATTATCATAGTATTTAAATATTTTAATAGACAATTAACTCGTAAATGAAGTAAAATACCATGAGTTAAGGTCCTTTAATCTTACTAAAATTAGAGCTAAAATGAAGGGTAGAAGAAGTCTTTATGGATTCATAAGAATCCACCTCAGCCATTTTGGTGGATGTTAATGAAGTTGTGGTATCGGAAAACTGTCAAGCATCTTTTCCCAATAAAAGTTATTTTTTTCTTTTCTACAGCCTCTACATTAGGTCGCTATTAATAAAGAGAGTTGTTGTTGTAATATTGAATTATTTCAACCATTTTTCAGTTCTTTTAATATTATTATAGTCTGTAAGTACTATATTGTGATATTTTAGATGAAGTAAAACTGCAATAAACTTACGTATTTTTAGGGAGAGTCCTATCTCCTCTTTAACTTTACCCTACATATTCTCCATAGACTATAGATATGTGCATGGCATTTATCAGACAGAGTTAAGGGGAGAAGCAGTACTGTACAAGGTGAACTTTACTGATAAAACGGTACTCTTAGTACGGTGCGGATATTCGAACCCACGGTATTTCTAACTTAGACCACTCGGTAAAAAAAAGTTAAATTTAAAAATCGTCTTATTTTACCAGACGAAGTTAGGGCTAAAAAGACCTCCCTAACACTCAATCTGGGGATCAACGGCTTAAGGATGACTTCTAAACCACCACCACGGGGTCGCTCAGACTGTCACCCATCCAAGTGACATCCAAGATCGGATATTGTTTGACTCCCACATCTTGCGATAACGTCTGAACCCTCCGGTCTTGGCCACGGGCAATCCCAAAGATATTTATGGATTAGTTCCAATAGATATAAGAGCTATTTCATATTTGTTAACTGTCAATTTCAGTCCATAACAAACAAATTAACTCCACTTTTTGTCTTACTGTTATGTGAACAGCTGGATGGTTACTGTTTCAAACACGAATAGAGACAATAGTAAACTTCAGCATACGTTCGAAAGTATAATTTTTGACAAGTATGTTTTATTTAATTCATTAGTTTTTACTTTTAAATGTACTACGATATATTACAATTTGCTGTCTCTAATATAATCACTCTTTAATTTATAGTTCTGTGTATATTTTGTTTATTTTAAATTGACGATAAAATCAATTAAGATTTCAATACAAATGAAAGTGTTATAAACGAATTAATATTCTTATGATTAAGAAATAAGACGCCGACACAGCGTGTGTGAATGTAAGGCGAATATTAATGATCACATGAGTGTAGTATGAGTATGGATGACCTGTGTAATCTTGTTACTAACTAAGGTTACCTGTTTTTAGAAAGAACCATTTTGTTAAAATAGTCTTTAGCCAGGATAAATAATGGTCCTAAAGATTTGGAATATGAACTACTTAGGATTGGTCTGGAGTTCATTTGTTGAATGACATGTCTGATACTCAGTTCTCCTCCAACCAAAACGAATACCACATACTTCTCTCGTAGTGCCTACGTCAATGGCAACTATTATGTATACCCTGAAACCTTAACCTATACTAGACTAGAGATTCCCATAGTCTTTCTTTCCCAATACAGATGAACTTTGCAGATGATCAATGCCAGGAGGTATATAATTTTTAAATATAGAATAACGGCTATCCTGGCATCAGATAAGTTTATGACCGTGGTTTATGTAATAATACATTTTACAATTGGTTTTATCTGATTTTATGCTCATGAAGTAAATTTATAATGAAACCAAATGAAACTGATTCTGTTGATATCCCATACATTTTGGTATACACTCATTTTCTTATAGTGATAATTGTTATCATTGTGTGAACACCTTGTTTTTGATGCTTCATATATTTAGAGATTTCCAATGAAGGTTCATTTATAAATAAAATATAGAATATTTCTGTGTTAAAAATAAATTGTAAGTAAGCAAACAATAAAAGGTTTTTATAAGTATGTAGCATATATTTGGTCGAAACATTACATTATTTGTCTTGTTATAATACAAAAATATCAAATTTATCCACGCAGAAACTATTATGAGTGTACTTAACATTTGCATTGGGATTCTAGTTATTCTATACAAACAGTCAAAAATGTATTAACGATATTCCTGAGTAAAACTTTCTTCTTAAATAAGGCACTTATTGGGTGAATATAATCATTAAAAAAAAAAAATGATTTGCAAAACTGAAAATTAAGTTAATTTCGTTTGTCCACTACAACTGTCAACAGTAACAGAAGTGAAACTATCTCGTACTGGAACATTTTACCGAATTCTCCAAAACTAAAGCACGTACTTAATTCAGGTTAAGGGTTTCTAATAGATGGTCTTTGTTTACAAGACGGGCCAACAGCAGGTCTGTTGGAACTAAGTTGTAGTGGAAAACTTCCTGACATTTCTCTGGTACTACAACACGTAAATTACGTTGTAGGTTTCAATATTCAATAAAATGTGTTGATGATGATTCAATTGAAATTCGTCAATGATGGAGTATCAGATGAAGAAGACAAAGGTTGTTGGACATTTGACATCATTACGTGAAAAATACCAATCACTACGTTTCGAATTGGTAAAACCCAAATCTTTTTTCAAATGCTATAAACTAAATTACATCCAAACAAGCATTTTATAAAACTACGTTCTTAAAGTAATAAAATTATCTATATTAATAATCTACATTTTAACCTAGATCCTAGAATGGAGTACAACAAAATGAACTTCTAAATATAAAACCTGTTAACTAGGTGACATTCTTTTTTTATACCCCATTCTAGGATCTAGGTTAAAATGTAGATTATTAATATAGATAATTTTATTACTTTAAGAACGTAGTTTTATAAAATGTTTGTTTGGATGTAATTTAGTTTATAGCATTTGAAAAAGATTTGAGTTTTACCAATTCGAAACGTAGTGATTGGTATTTTTCACGAAAAGATGGCAAATGTCCAACAACCTTTGTCTTTCTCAAAATGTGTTGAATAAAACTTGAAATATCTAAACATTTCACTTATGTAAAACATTTCTATAATATTCTGTATATTTATGCTACTGCACAACTTAAATTGAGCTATTCCCATGCACTTCTTTATCTTTTGAACTTAAATTGACAAAATGAGGTTTTAATAAACAACACAGTTCGTTTAAGATGTTTTTAACAATCTGCTACACCTGCCGCCAATTTATATTTTATCTAATATAAAGCTAATGTTTATTATTTGAAAAATAGATACAGCTTGCTGAATGTACAATATTAAAATTGACATTTTTTCAAAGAGAACACGATCATCTAGAGCTCTCTAAGATGACATTTTAATTTTATCCCTTGATTTATTACTTTAAATACAAATAACTATTATGTAGGTTATTTTTGGTTTTAAACCAAAATTATTATTAAAAATCTATCTGAGTGGGCACTAGTTAAACTTACCATATAAAGGATGTAAGAATTTCAAGTACATGTGTTAAAAAATATAAGCATCAAACTTTTTCAAGAGAAGTAAATCTTTACTGCAAAACGTGGACGTCAGCTACTGATAACTGGCACTGTCTGGTAGCCAAGAAGGGAAGGAGAGTTAACTGACAGGACTGTTCAAACACAATATTTTGGGGACGGATGGAAAAACAAACAGTTTTCTGATAGTCGACTATAGTCTGATATAAGAAGTTTCATCGTCAACATTAGGTAGAATATCGGAGGATACTATGAGAGAATTATTCCCTGGAAAAGACTATTAACAATGTTAACATTGTTAACTATATTTAATGATGTTTGTTTACTATGGTTATAGTTACTAACACTGTCAAATGTATAATAATAATAAATCTATTATTGCATAAACAATATAAAAAACATTGTATCGCAAGCGTCAGTATTAAAATTAATGAACCTAAGACTCTAACTTAACCAATCATTCATAACAATAAATACACACAAACATACATACAAAGAGGGCATTCAAACAAATCTACCTATAGTGTTTGAAACTCCGGCAAAAGTCAACGGTATTTGTCTAGCCAATTAAGTTGGTCTCCCAGTCGTGTGCTAGGAACTCTCCGAGGCTGTAAAAAGCCTGGGACAACAGTATGTCTCTCAAGCGGGTCTTAAATATTTTTGAATCTGGAGCAATTTTCATTTCTTTAGGTAAGCTTTAATTAATTTGACACCCACCTGCGAGGGCAGGTGTTGATAAACTACCGTTCTGTTTTGCCCAGTACAGTAGTCATCTCTGCCTCTAGTATTATAATTATGTAAGTCACTGCCCCTTATCAGGTTGCATTTGGACATACAATATAAAATTGTTTCTAGAATATACAAGCAAGGCAGAGTCAACAGCTTGAGTTGTTTGAACATTGGTTGAACTGCCTTCTTCTGGAGTCTAAACACTCTCAAGAATTCACTATATACACTACCTCCCCAAATCACCAGTCCATAGGTAAGGTGAGGGTAAATGAGACCATAATATGCCGTCATCAGTACCTGAATAGGAAAGTATTTAGAGAGAGAGTCCTCAGTACATAAATGCCTGAGGATTACTTAGAGCATGCACTATTAATATGGGCATTCCATGTCAAACCTCTGTCGAGGTATATTCCAAGCAATTTAGTGGACTCCACTTATTCTAGCACAGAGTCTGCCAGTAACACTGAGGGCCTACTTCTGAAATCAATGGGCCTAAAACAAAAGTTGATGACCCCCATGATTATTTTGTTGATTTTTTTAAGCATAAGCATATTAAAATGCAGAGCATAACTGTTCAAATCAAGGTAAATGTTTAAATGTGTAAAAAATGTGTTAAAAAAAATATAGATTTTCTTTACAGTTTTCTGTAAAGAAAACTGTCATGCTGTAGCCGGTGACACGACTAAAGCAAAGAGTCGTGTCATCGGCATATTGGACGATTTGACCATGCAGCAGCGATGAACCAATATCATTGACATAAATCAAGAACAAAAGTGGGCTGAGTATTGATCCCTGGGGGACGTCATAACTCAGCTGTTTAGATTTTGAAAGTTTGTTTGCAATTTGGACTTGCTGAGATCGATGGTTCAAGAATGAAACAACTCTGATACCATACGTCTCAAGTTTTTGTAGTAGTGTACTGTGGTAAACGTAGTCGAAAGCCTTGGAAAGGTCTAAGAATACACCTAGGGTGTGCTTGCGACCTTCAAGGCCCCTGACAATTTCATCGAAAAGGCTCACAACTGCTTCTGTAGTCGATTTACCTTTCCTAAAACCAAACTGATTTTGTGAGAACACGTTGAGTTTTTCAAAACATTTCATCATCCGTGACAGAAAAAGTTTCTCGAAAATTTTACTGAATATGGGTAAAATATAAATAGGCCTGAAATTATGCATTGAATGGAGATCTCCTTTTTTTAAAATATCGGTGTTACTTTTACTGCCTTAAGAGAATTTGGAAAAGTTCCATTTAAAAAAGAAAGGTTGACTAACATTGTTAATGGGCTTAAAATATGCTGATAACATTTCTTAATCAGCCACATCGAAAGATAATTTATACCATTCGATTTTTTAGAATGGAGGTGACGGATCAAAGAAACTAGTTCGACCTCTGTAACCAGAGCTTATGCCATGGAGGCTAGTAGATTATGACAAAGAGAAGGAACTGAGGATGAGTGTCCCATTGCAGGCCTTTTTTTAGCTATTGTAGAGAAGAACTGATTTAACTCATCCGCCACTCGAGTAGCATCAGTTACCAACTCGTCACCAATCCTTAATGATATATCTTTTGTTGTGCTTTGTCAAGTTCACCTATGCAATAGCAGATCATCTCCCGATAAGGTACGCAAGGATTGTCAGACATTATCCATAATTTTATGAAGAAACCGTACACAACGTTTCGTACTTTTATGAGCCAAGTCTTTTTAAGTATGAAATAAAAATTAGCCTACTTTAGTAATCTTAAAAACACGGATATTTTCCGTCAATTCTCTGCAACTACTTTTATTTTGTTTCCTAAATCATTTTTATTTCCACTGTGGTATTCCTTATCTGCTAGGAATCCGATATCGCTGGCCTTATCTTATGGCTTTCCAAGAACGGAGAGCTCATTCGGCGATAAGTCAGTTATTGGATTTGTCAGTTTGTGACCTAACCTAACCTAACCGTAATTGCGATAAAAAAGTAGTGGTACTGAAGAAATTTAAAAGGTCCAAAAACTCGTATTAATTATCCTAGTACAAGTAAGATTACTTATATCATAAAATTATTTAGACTAAATTTTCGGAAAATACTTTGGTTTTACCAAGTAGAAACATCATGTAAGGTGTCTTCACGAAATGGTGGAAATGATGGGTAACAATCCATGTCTACCCTACTTCGTCATTATAAAGTTTTGAAAATCAAATTTGTGTCCTGTATAAAGTCCTTCGCATAAACAGTCTTAAATAAAAAGGAGGCTAAAGTTGAATGTAATTGAAAAAAATTTCATATTTGTATATATAATAGTGAATACTTATGAGTAACTATAAAGAGACACTGTGTACAGTGTAGAACGTCATTTAAATACAAAATTTACATTCACACATAGACTGACAAATTTAATGTTACAAAATTACTTCAGGAACATTGATTATATGTCATAGAGTTTTCAAACACTTTTTATGTAACGTACCATTTGCCAAAAGATACAAATATTTTATAACTTTTCACCTGACCTTAAATCTGTAATATTAAAACTATTTCCATTAATGTTAAATAAATTGACATATAAAACTGCAAATCATTTCACAGTTTTGACAGATATTATTTTATCCTGCTGAAACAAAACTATTTTTACATGCAACTGACCTGATATAAATATTAATATTGTTGACGATGGTTAGTCTTGTAAATGGATATTTTACAATAAAATCATAATTGCTCAGTTTAATTAAAACTACTACTATACGTTAGTACAAACTATAATTTTTTATTTATATTTTTATTTTTTTATCTATTCATAAGACGCCAAACGTCAAGATATGGGCAAATATGGTATTCGAATGAGTGTGATAAGTGTAGATGAGCGGATGTAGTCATTGTTTCAAACTAAGGCTGACTATTCCTTAGAAAGTGTCATTAATTAATAGCCCAATGACAAATGAACAGCTGGTGATTATCAGCTGATCCTTCTAAAAATGTATTGACTCCGATTGGAATCGAACTGAGAAACTTTAGCACATGAAGCTGGGATTGAACCAACTACGCTACCAGCCAATTATAACTATTTTATAGAAATTTAAAAAAAAACTATAAGAAAACAAGAATACAATGTTATTGTTGATTGGTCTACGTGAGCAGTGATATAAAAAGTTAAGATATGTTTAAGTATAAATTTAAATAGAGCTTATTTAAATTTTATATTCATAAATTTATTTGCTCGCTCTTTGTTATTCGGATTACAAATTTTAACTAATGTTTGCGAGCAATATAGTAAACATTTTGAATACTACAGATGTCTTGCAGTCTCTCAAGTGCATTACTTGTATATTATGTTTTTTTTATTTTCATTAAAGATGAATATCTCTGAATTATACTTAAAACACAATTTACTGGTGACTACTTATTTTCCTTTATTACAATCATGTTATCTTGTATTTATTTACGCATGTATCTATTTTTACGACTGAGGTTACGCGGAACAAAACCTGAGTAAAAGTTACAACAAATTTATTTCAATAATATCCAAGCTGAGCTAAAATTGTTATGTAGATACATAATGTGTACTAACATAAAATAGTTACCATCTTGTATACACATGACTTTAAACATGTACAAATACTACATATACCATGGGTGCCTATAAGTCGACCGGTTTTGGCACTATATGGAGCCCATATTTAGCTTCACGTACAGATTTAATTACCTATAAAATATATTGAGTATTGGTTCAATAACAGTATCAGTATGCCATATTGCAGTTAAATGTAAAATATTGTAGCTCACGCAAACTACTTTATTTTAAAAGATCTTTTTTGTTATTAAATGAAAACAGATAAGATAAGAAAAGCTGCGTCGATACTTAAGAACTTTATATTCCAAAAATACAAACTAATTGTTAGCGAGTGATTTTTGGGGCATATTTAAAATTTTTTATCACAACACGCCGTCACAACTTTGTACGTATTTTAAGGCATACATAAATAATTGTATGAGTTTGCATAGCCTGGTTACTAACTAAATTTGACTATGCTTAGAAATGGTAATTTATAACTATACCAATAGCCTGGATAGCTAAGTGACCTAGAGATTCACGTGGAATCCGAACCATTTATTATTGTTTTTTTTTTAGCTAAAAAGAGCCTGATAGTAAATTCTCTACCCTATGAGAGTTACTGCCACCCAGCACAGACACCCCAGACTTTTCTTATAGTGTCTACTCTGATATCAACTATTGACTAGACGCCATGTCAGTGTTTAGACAATCGAGCTTATATTCTGTTCGCCGTGAGTTGAGAGTGAGGTTCCACCTAGACTGTCGCCGTCACAAAGACGCCAGCTAATAAAAAGAGTTTGTCCAACTGGACGCTTGATTTACAACAAGGCTAACTCATTGGTACACTCAGTCAGCAGTCAGTCAGTTAGGTTCAGGCAGAAAGAACAGTTCATCACAATAGCAGCATGTGAACGCCTGTGAATCTGCCTAGCACTTACGTCACACCAACACTCGCTGTATGGAACATAAAACTCATCTTCACTCTCCACATCACTTATTCCCCAAGTAGCTGGAAGACAGCACTGCGCCACTATTGCCAACATTTTATTTGTATCAGTCAATCCCTTTTTAATTGTATTGTTATATCCTTTTTTAATTGAAGCCTATAATAGGGCAAATATATATATCATTAAAAATCACTTTATTCAAAATCTTTCAATTAAATACAATTATATTACTCAGGCCTATAATTACTATTTTTCTCTAGTTTCAATATAAAAAGAATGTTCTTTTTACTTCTTCAGAACTTTGTCACACCATATAAATATGACTCTTAGTGGTTTTGACAAGAACTAAACTTCTTATGTAAATAAAAAAAATTATTCGTCGTGTTTAAAATAAGTACATTTTAATACAATCACTCAACCTCAGATAGACAGTGATAAAAACCCCAAGTCTCCAATACTCCAAGCCGATTAGTGAGCCACGAGATACCACGGTAAATACTGATGTAGGTGTTTTGGTATCGGAGAAACGTCAGGGAACTTTTCCAATACGACTTCGTTCCACTCGACCTACTATTGGCTCGTCTTGTGTAAAAACATCATTTATTGGACTTTTTCAACATCAGCTTTCTTTTATTTGTGACTTTAAAAGCTAATGTCACGTTAAATAAAATACGTTGTATGAATTGAAATAGTATTGTTTAACCTAAATAGAATTTATTGTAAAAATGCATATTCAATTCACTTTATGAATTAGTTAATAGTATATTGGTTGAACTTAGACTCACTGTCTGGAATATATTAATTTAAAACTTATAATTATTTCAGCATGAAAGTTAAATATTGTTTTAAGTTTCATCTACAAAATATATTTCTAGAGTTGAAGGTTTTCTGTAATTATCATTGTTTGAGTTTTGTCTAATTTTTGTATAATGGCACAATAACACTTTGCTATGGATTTTAGTTGCATTACGATAGGTAATATTTATTGTTTTAACCATATTTATGTAAAATAATATTATTATTTTACTTACTTGTTGAAGAATATATTACTATTTGTGTTTCAGGTAAATTTTATGTTGATACTGTTGCTATATTTGAATTCTGTTTTGGTTTTCTCTATAAAATACATACCGGTTGATTTAAATATCAATGGAAGTTAAAGTTAGTTTATGTTATATTATAATAAGTTACGTTGTGTTAGGTTATGTTAGGTTAGGTAAGGTTAGGTTAGGTTACGTTAGGTTAGGTTAGATTAGGTAAGGTTAGGTTAGGTTACTACGCTCTTCACTGTGAAAAGCGTGCGTCTACGAGACTTTTGCTTTAGATGGAGCACAGTTATACCCAAATATTATTAACATATGTAACTAACTTAATTGGGCATTAAAATGTATATTTATAGTTGACTAAAGAGAATCTTATAAAACTTCCATAGTGAATTTTGTATTAGAACATATTTAAATTAATATATCCGTACGTTATGTAGGCCTACAAATAAATAAAAAATAGTTTACTGTTTAAATTACTTAATAAATACATAAATAAATAAATAAAAAGTCACAGTTTTCAATATAAAACATTAATTAAAATAATGTTTAATCTTCCTAAGCTCTGTGTTGAGAATATGTAATGGTGTAAATATATATTTCCCCATATTTTTTTACAAACTCAATAATAATCCAAAAAAGTCTCTTTACTCTAATAGCTATAAAAAGTAAAACCTTATTCTGTGAAAGTATATTTGATTTAAATTAAGTTTTTTTAAGCCTAAATCACGTTCATCCACAGTGGTAGGTCACGAACGTGACTAAAGCACATTGGCAAAAAAACTCTCAGAGGGTGAACTTCAAACAGATGGAAAACTACCTTTGCCTATTATTTCTTTCTTTGAAAAAAATATTGTTCTTGTTATTAAATAATATCACGTTAAAACCCTTGAGTTAGTCTAATTATTTGATAGGATAAAATATTGATTCTTGATTTTCAACCCTCTTTATTTTTTAAATGTTAAAGCCAATTTTGTAGTTTTTTATGTACATTATATCACACAAACTAATATTTTTTTTGTGGAAGTTTTGTTCAACTAATTCATCAAAATAACTGTATTTTTCAACAACATCGAAGTGGCCTAATATATATTTTAAAATAACACTCAGAAGAAATTCTTCTCCATTAATATAAGAGTATGTCGTAAATCCAATTATAATGTTTTCTATGGATATTCATGGAAAAGTATTATAAGCTGAGGCGAAACTCCTGTTTTTACATTTAATACTACCTAAGTCAAAACATCCTTTCAGTTTCCTTCCACAACGACTTATTTTCAGTCGTACAAATTATTTTCATTCTAAAATTTTCTTATCTTGTGATATTCCTAAGAATTACAGTGATATAGACTAACGCAATGTATATAATCAAGGTATGATCAATACCTTGATTATATGATCAAATATCAATATGATAAAATTTTAACCATCAATATTCACAAGAGGCAAACAAATCAAATTACCTAAGCTAAACATGAACTAATATAATTGGAAAATAACCAGTTTGGTAAAAAATTATTACTTTAGTATAATATATAAATACAACATTATTATTTAAACCAGTGCATTGCTTTAGTTGAAAAGCTCTTGCTGGGTAATCTTCTGTACATCCCTTTGAAGTGGTATTGTTCATTTACGTCTTTGAACATGATATCGGGGTGCTCAACCTTATCCGGGTTTACGTCTTTGCGGACGATGACGTAGCGCATGTCCTGGCCAGCCTTACCTGGAATAATTTTTGTTTTAAGGCTTACAAAACTAATTACGAAACAGGAGTCCATTTTAATTAACAAAAAATATATACGTATGAGTTAGCCAACCAATCATTGGGCTGCAGTTCCATATCTGACCCACAGTTATTATATCACAATTACCATATGTTATGAATGAGCAGTAGCCGAGTGGCCTAAAGTGGCCGGACTTTACACCTGAGTTAGACACAGCGGAGGCTTGAGTCTTGGCCTTGGAATGATGATTTTATCAGTATTCACCTCGCACTGGTTCTCTCTCTAATAAGTTCCCCATACAGATCAGTAGTATATGAGGAATGGTCAAAGTAAGGCTTAAAAAGGAAATTACTTCTCCTTGAAGAAATATTAAAATTCAGTTTTCAATATTTACAATTAATTTAAATGAGAATTTTAATTGCAGCTAGATATCAGTACGATAGTATCTAATAACAATCGATTAATTTTTCTACTGGTGATATTTATAAAATATATAATTATAGCTATGTCATTAATTATAAAAAGCAGAAGATTTATCGAAATCGATCACTATAATATTTGTACATTTTGAACTTATATAGTTATGAACTTCTGTTGTGTGACGTTCGCTTGTTTTCTATTTCTACCGACACATAGTTTGATAATTACTGAATCATTAACCCTTTAAACACATAAACATTGTACTATGGATGTAAATCTTAACTTTAAATTTTAATCAATATATTTTGTATACTTTATTTTGGTGGCTAACATAAAGTGCCATATGATAAATGTGTGCGTTCACCTTTTATGTGTGGATTCCAAGCTCTCCTTCATACTCCACTTCCGATAAACCAAGAAGACCACTACAGCCCGATTCAAATCCCTCCGCTTCCTAACAACCTACACCAGGGGTACTCTGCTACGACTCTTACCTCTCTCTAGACAACCATCATCTACCCTGTACTCACGTATGCCCATCCTGTCCTAAACCACCATCCCTCATAACCACCTCTCCAACTTTGAGAAATCCGAGCGACGTGCTATGCGCTTAGCTTACCAACTGGACCCTGACCACAATTTCCAAGACCTTTACACCCTGTTCCATATCCCCACCTTGCATGAGTTCCTCAACCAACTCAACCAGAACTACCTTGCCAAAGCCATTGACTCCCCTATACTGGCAGAGTACTTTACTGAACTACACCACTAGCCAATACTTCACCATCCACCACCTGATTCACGGCCGCTTCTAATCTATCACCTAACTCTCCCCCCCAACCACCAGCCACCCCACACACGACCCGTTACTGACGCTTCACTGACATAGTTCCCTCTAGCCCACTCCCCCAACGCTTAGACACTTCTCGTTTCCAACTCACCCTCAGTCAGCTCACTAAAAATTTTCATTTTCCCATGTTGTTCTTCTTCTGTCTGTTCCAGAGGCCATGTTTCCTCGAGGCTTGTTTTCTGGAAACCTGGGCTGCCTGCTTGCCTTTATAGTCATGATGGTTTCTATCCAACACCCTTTACCTACCTGTCCTAGGCTGAAGAGGCCCTAGTGTCAGAAAACAGCCATAGCTCCCTGCTACACCTTCACGATATGCCTGCCTTCACCTTTTATTGCTGTAAACTAGGCACTATATATGTAACCCTGTGTGCATTTTACAATTAGAGCCTATAAACACCTTCACGATCTGCCTGCCTTCACCTTTTATTGCTGTAAATTAGGCTCTATATATGTAACCCTGTGTGCATTTTACAATTAGTGCCTATAAAACATAACTACCCTGTTCACTGCAGACGTACAGAAGTCCCACGTTCTCGTCTTTTGAAACGCCAACAATGGAGGCCACATAGGATGCGCCTCCACCTAGAAATAACAAAATATATCATTTCGATTAACTATTCTGTAGTCAAACAGGGTGATGTTTATTTTTCTTGTATAGTTGAGAATAATCAGATGTTTAAAATGTTGTTTTAACTCTAACAATAATTAAAATAGCGCTATTTAGAAGTTCAATAGTTACATTGCAACTGCAATTAATTGTAGTCTTGATTTGTGAACACATATCTAAATGGCCAAACAATTAAACGTATTTATTTATGTTTTAAGTGTTTCAGTCATTTGGGCTTTTATAAAATGTTTACTGGTGCACTAGCATGCTAGGGTCTATATCAATCCCCTTTTTATAACAATGCACTTTAAATCATGCTGTCTCATAAAAGCATGTTAGCATTTACTAATGGTCATTGCAAAACTATGTTGTTCTTATAACAGGATAGCAATATAAGTGTTACTTATATATGCCGTCACTACTAAAAAGTACCAAATTTATATTAATCGCCCCTTGAAAAATATATTTTCAAATTTTGTTGTACATTTTATTACTTTAAATAAACTACTAAAATATATATTTCAATATGTAGCTCTGAATTGTGTAAAATTAATTATATAAATAACTTACTGCCTTACTTACACAATTCATTTCAGTTTTATTGCAATGTATACATTTCGGGGATAACGCCATCTTCATAGCATTCATACTAAAATATACTTACAACATACTCTATCAATCCGGAATATTTCCGAACTAACATCAATATAAAATACACTCTCAATATATTATATTCCTGTTAAATAAATGTATGTATCTCATAAACGTTATTTTCAGTCCCCATGGACAGTAGATAATCGAATAAAACATGCTTTATTATTCGATTATTTTAAAAAAATCCAAACGCAAAAGCCAATTTCTATAAAATATATAAATATAAATATTTGTTTTATAACAGTAACATTTATTTAAGCATCTTCAACTATGAAAACGATAAAACTTATGAAATGTACATCATAATATATTATAAAGATAGACACGTTAAGATTGCTTATCCCCTATTGAAGTTACCACAGATAAAAGAAAGGCCAACAAATATTAACTCTAACTAACGGAAAACCAATGATACATCAATAAAATATAAAATCTTACTACAAATAAAAAATATAATAAAAATAGTGAAATGTAAAAATAATTTACAACAAACAATGATAGTATGTGATAAAGAATTGAATTAATATATATTTAGGTATAGTAACTATATAAAGGCTGGAATTCAATAACAATAATAAGTACTAGAGAATGATACAAATATTATTTTACCGCTATTCTTTACGTTAGTTTCATTCTAGAAGTGAGGTATTGACTGCCATCTCAAATCCACAAAATGTCTTAGTGATTTTGATGTATTTATTTACCTTGTCTTAATAAACATTCGTTGTTAAAGGTGTAAAAAAATAAAGCTAAGGTAATCAGAGTAATAAAACATGCTAGATAGCAGAATAGGAGTAAATATTGTTTTTAAAGTCTTACCTTTTTTAGGTTTCATCTTCAGAACGCCGTCTCCCAAATATTCCAAATCAAATTTTAGATTAGTCGTTGTTCCAAAAATTCTGAAAAACATTGTTTTAATAGTAAAAAAGTGTCAATTTTTATTTGTCTCAAAACTAACAGAGTTACGTGACAATGAGTTCATCAATGTATTATCTCCATAGATTTTTTTTACATAATCAGATTATTTACAATATAAGGATGATATATATTTACATCTTTAACAGAACTTTATATGTATAATATGTGTTTAAAGCACATTTATTTTCATTATATAACTATGAATACTAGGTTTTTTAAACAATAGTAACAAAAAGATACCCATTACTAATAAAGATACTTAGCATATAAAATGTGAAGTTTTTTTCTTTCGTGCATTTACTAAAACTAAATAACTCAGGTTATACCAACTATAGTTTTTTGTATAATAATATAACAGTACAAATGTGTACGCATCTTTTGTAATTCACTGGAAAATAATATAACAGTACAAATTTTTACGCATCTGTTGTAATTCACTGGAAAATAATATAACAGAACAAATTTGTACGCATCTGTTGTAATTCACTGGAAAATAATATAACAGTACAAATTTGTACGCATCTGTTGTAATTCACTGGAAAATAATATAACAGTACAAATGTGTACGCATCTGTTGTAATTCACTGGAAAATAATATAACAGTACAAATGTGTACGCATCTGTTGTAATTCACTGGAAAATAATCTTTCACAATACAAGCTATATAAATGAAGGCTTACAAAACATAAAGATATACAGGGTGATTGGCACTTGCTGTTGAACGATTTACTGGGTTATTGTACATAGCATTTGGAGCAAAACAGTGGCTTTAGACATCGTTTTTTCAAACTTCTCTTTAACTAGTAATTTTTAGCTTTTTGTTATAAAATAAGTGACTTGTGACTAACAAAGTCAGTTTTTCCTTTAATAATTGAAATTAAATTCTCAAAAGTGTAGTATATTCTTAAGAGCGTAAAATTTCCATCAGAATAAATTGTTTTTCGTTAATATTGATTGTCTTTTATTTGGTTTAAGATGTATGAAAGTGCAGCATTTGCAAGTGTTACAAATTTACTTCTAACATTAAGTGGACTTTTCATCACCGAAAAGCGAATGTGGAAAGTTCAAACTATCTAAAAAAACTCCCTTGGTAAATAATCTTTTATTTAGTACATTGGATTCAAAAAACGTCTTCAGCTGGCTGATATAGCTTTACGTTTATGTAACTAAGAGCACGACAAAATAACTAACAGAAACCCGTGTTTTCAGTTACAAAAATGTAAATATATGTCAGCTAACGAAAGACGCTCTTTAAGTCCAATGTATCAAATAAAAGAGGTACACCATTCACATTCGCTTTTTGGTGATGAAAAGCCCTCTTAAAGTGAATTTGTAAAACTAATTTTTTTTTACTTTCATGCACCTTAAACCACCATAAAAGGCAATAAATCTTGACAAAAGAAAGTTTATTCTGATGAAAATCTAACACACTTTAAGAATATACCACACTTTTGAGTATTTTATTTCGATTATTATAGGAGTTAAATAAAATTTTGAAAAATGTATAAAACCACTGTTTTACTCCAAACACCATGTACAATAACTCGTGAAATTTTAAGTACTAAATACCATTCACCCTGTATATCAATGTCAAATTATTAAAGATATAAAAAAAACAACTTACGTGTGTGCTCTGAAAACCTGTGAATATATGTTCTTGCCAACATGCTTGATAAGCATTGCAATACTGTCCATGTACTTAAACATTGTGACGTCTGGTGTGTAGACGTACTTGTACACATGACCTTCTACCTGGAACATTTAAACTACGACATATTTAAGTTTGTCAAATATTTTTCTCATACGTAAAATTAATTAACTTTGTGACCTGATAGTTTTTAATTTGAAAACATGAGGCTTGATTGTCTACCCACCCAACCTTAAAAAAGTGGCTTGATTGTCCACCCACCCAACCTTCACAAACGTGGTTTGATTTTCCCCCACCCGACCTTCACAAAGGATGCTTGATTAACTACCCACCCAACTTTCACAAACGAGACTTGATTTTGTCCACCCACCCAACCTTCGTGAACAGGCTTAATTGTCTACCCACTCAACCTTCGTGAACAGGCTTAATTGTCTACCCACTCAACTTTCACAAAGGAGGCTTGATCGTTCCCCCACCCAAACAAAAGAGACTTGATTGCCTACCCACACAACCTTCACAAAAGTTGATTGTACACTCACTCCCCCTTCACAAAGGTAGGCTTGATTGTCTACACACCCAACCTTCACAAACGAGCCATTATTGTCACCCACCTAACTTTCATAAACGATACTTGATTGTTCACCCACCAAACCTACACAAAGGAGGCTTGATTGTCTACCCACCCAACCTTCACAAACGTCGCTTGATTACCCACCCAACCTTCACAAACGAGGCCTTATTGTCTACCCACTCGCCTTTCACACACAATGCTTGATTGCCTATCTACCCACCCTTCAAACACGAGGCTATATTGACTATCACCCAACATGGACACTCCAAAATTTGTAGTTGTGTTCACACACAACCATTTAGTGGACGCCATGTTGGTATTAAGGGGACTGAATATAGAAACTATCGCCTACAATCTCCTCAACACTGTCCCCAAGTAGCTGGGTTACAGCACTGCGCCACTAGTGCCGACAGTGGTGTTTGCCTACCTACCTACTCTTCAAACATGAGACTTGCTTGTGCACCCATCCGCCTTCCACATATAATATTTAGTTGCCGTTTTGTTCAAAGTAACGTTGTAGGTGGATGGGAGGAGCCATCAAAATTTAAGTCAGAGTGGTAAAATTCATGTAGTTTTGTCAAATAATACATTCTACAATATATATAATATAGTTTATACAAAATTACTTTTCTAACAAGAACATATTAAGGGAAATTATTGTTTTATTACAAAGTTAGAATCGGAGAAAAAATAACCGAAACAACCTGGTATAGTAAAAGAAAGGAAGCTCATGAAACAAAAGTATGAAACAAGTTTGGAAACAGGTAAGGGGTTATTAGTTAAAACAGTAAAGACTGTTCTTAGCGTGCTTTTATTGGGGTAACACGTGAATAATAGTAACATAAAGTTGAAAAACTAAAACATCAGAAACTCAAGAACAAAGCCTTCTAAGAACAAAAAAGGGATTAAATTAGATTCTAGCCCAGGTCGAAAAGTTGTGTTGCTCTAAATTTGAACAGACGAAAACGTAAATTATACTATTAACCCTGAATTTGCTCTTCAAGTATCTACGTTTAAACAGGAATTGAATCTTAATATTTATATTTGAAAAATGTTTAATATACGCAACACATACATTTGTCTTAACACCATAAATATATTATTTTACTATTTCATCAGCCATGTTAAAATATTACAGGAAATAAACAACTAATAAAGTTTATATAGTAAAATAATGGATAAGGAATTCCAATCCGCTTTCTGATGTTTAGGTTACCAATAATATAAATGAAATCAACCCACTTCCGTTATACAGTGTTCATATTATCCGACTCAATAAATTATTATCACGTATGTCACTTCAGTTTAAAAGGGCATGAAATAAAGTTTCCCCTAATATTATAATATGTTTACTTTATGCTGTTAAAAGTAAATTTAGCTTTGCAAGTTATAAAAATATTATTTTATATTTTACAATAAATAAGGATTAATTTAACATCTTTAAATTAAAATTAGTGACAATACAAATGAATATATGATCGTTATTTTTATTCTAAAAAGGTAAAATTTGAAGTTCAATGGACTAATATACGAGATATAGCATGTTTGATTAATGCTATTTGGAATGTGGATAAATACGTAACAAGAACTAAATAATATATGCAAAAACTCGTAGTATTATTGATAACCATTATTGATCAAAAACAAGCCTATCCTAAATATCTTACTGTAAAATAACTCGCTCTGGATGTCAGATAGACTGATAATAATATTTGGATAGAAATATTTTAAGTAACATTTTTCTTGTTGCATTTATAAGGGTAGTGAAATACTTAAAATACAATAAAATACCTATAACGTAAAAGGTACCACCGATATTTTTATTAAAATGCCTACTTAATCTCGAGTAAGACTTGATGGCCAAACGAAAAATGAAGAAGAGACAGACGAACAGGAAAGAAGGAACAAACCAAGACAAAGACACACGAACGAAAACCTAGACTCCTCTAGGTTTTCCCATCCTCCGACATGGCTATCCCAGTGGCGATTGAAAACTATGCCACGGCACAATCCATACTCATATAAATCATTACTAATCCACATTCCATCACATATCAGTACTACAACTACGCTAACTGACCTTTGTGAAGTTCATACCAGGGTAGCTGGGGATCGGTTTTCTACACTTTCCTGCAGGAAACCCTATGAGTTCTACCTCCTTGACAATCCAGAGTGACACTAGGGCAAACAGAACAGCCTGCTTCTTGAACAGCATTTTGTAGATAATCGTGTCTAGAATATACAAAAAATTAAATTGTTCATTTCAATAAATTTTATCAAACATTAAAATTCGTGTATCCTAATACGGAAAAAGTAATTATGGGTCGCTTACAAAAGTGATATTTTTGCTCAAATATTGTTTATAGAAAATAAAAATAAGGAAATTAAAAATTAAATGAAAACGTCCATTTGAAAAACGAAATAAATAATTGCAAAAGTGTATCGGGTTTTATTTTTAGAGACCTTAAATTTTATATGCAACACGAGAACAGTTGCTGTTAAAAATGGTTACTGAACTCAATTATCGTAGTTAAAAATGTTTCTCGTCAGGCATTTTATGCAGAGACGTGCTAACAGGTTACCTAAAAAAGTGTTTATTTTTCATCGGCCTTTAATTTTATATACAACATATCTGTTACTACTTATACCACTTTTCATTCTCCGTACGTTTAAAGATTTTTCAAATCTGGAAAACGCAAAGTTAAATGGCTATTCTTGTTATTTTCTGAAAAGTCATTTCATAAGCAGTATTGTGTATACATCTAATATCTCCCATTGCCCCTAACAGTTATAATAACGTAAACTCTACAAAGAAACTTTACATTTTGGCCACCCTGCCCCTAGGGGTAGGAGTAATTTGAAAAAATATTATATTAAACTGAAAAGGTTTTAAATACCTTTAAATTTGTGTAACACGGCCTAAGTTAACATTTTAAATGTTTAAAAAAACCGAACTCACCGTCCCAAAAAGAGCTATTTTGGGTCAAATAACAGGGTTGAAAATAATTTCAGTTAATTGTTTGATATTGAAAACGGAGAGTTTCAGAATAAATATTCCGTTTCAATTCGGTTAGTCAGTACAGATGACCATCGAGTGGTCTGAAACACCATGTATGTTTTTGTCTACCACCACTATATGTTCGATTATTTTGATCAAGTTTAATATTATAACATTTTACAGATGTGATAATATTCAGTCAATTGACGAAAGTTCCGACCTATTTAATTACTATAGTATCTAAAATGTATTTTAAGTTGCTTAATTTATAGTATAAGCTGGAGGATAGTAGAAGCTACTTAAAATCGGAGGAAAAATAAACTGTAAAATTAAAGTTTTTATAAAATCTGAAGTTATTTAGCTGTTATTGCTTGATTAATGGTTAATTAAAGACATTTTAAAAACATAAATAAAAAGTTGAATTAGCTTATGCGGACGTTTCGCTCTACGAGAAATGACAAAACGTTGGTTTACATTTCAACCATTCGGTTAGTAACAATTATCATACGTAACAACTGAAGTGTTATTTGATAGGTGAAGTGTTATTTGATAGGTGAAGTGTTATTTGATAGGTGAAGTGTTATTTAATAGATGAAGTGTTATTTGATAGGTGAAGTGTTATTTGATAGGTGAAGTGTTATTTGATAGGTGAAGTGTTATTTGATAGGTTAAGTGTCATTTGATAGATGAAGTGTTATTTGATAAGTGAAGTGTTATTTGATAGATGAAGTGTTATTTTATAGGTGAAGTGTTATTTGATAGGTGAAGTGTTTTTTGATAGGTGAAGTGTTATTTGATAGGTGAAGTGTTATTTGATAGGTGAAGTGTTATTTGATAGGTGAAGTGTTATTTGATAGGTGAAGTGTTATTTGATAGGTGAAGTGTCATTTGATAGATGAAGTGTTATTTTATAGGTGAAGTGTTATTTGATAGGTGAAGTGTTATTTGATAGTTGAAGTATTATTTGGTAGGTGAAGTGTTACTATCAAGGTGAAGTATTATTTGATAGGTGAAGTGTCATTTGATAGGTGAAGTGTTATTTGATAGGCGAAGTTTTATTTGATAGGTGAAGTGTTATTTGATAGGTGAAGTGTTATTTGATAGGCGAAGTTTTATTTGATAGGTGAAGTGTTATTTGAGTATATTAATAAATTTCCACGGTTAAGTATGCAATACTTTAAATGTCATTCTTGACGATTTTAAATCTAAAAAATTCATAATATGAACTTATGATCCACCGGAATGGGCTTGTAGTAATGATGCAACATTTACGTATTGTAACTTATGACAATAATAAACACCGTATGGTTAAAATAGAAACGCATGCTATGGCCTACTAGCGATAAAACAGTTGTATTGCTAATACGCATTGCTGTCTAAAAAAAGTGTATTTATTGGGTATACTAGATTAGAGTCTGAAACAAGTATATACACATTTTCACAAAAAAACTACTTATGCTCTACTCCTCCTACACACACACAAAAAAAACTCGGTTTATTTATATTCTGACTTAAAGTAAATATGTACGGACAATTGAGTGCAGCTCAACAAATGAACAAATAGCTAACAATTCAAGTGGACATCTTGAAGGCACTACGCAGGCTAGACAGTATCCAAGTTTTTTACAGTAATGGCTTGACGTTTTCAGTAATTTACTATAAACTAAACTATTATTTTCCTATACATAAAATGCGTTACTTACGTGTGATTCTGGATGACGGTAAAAGACCGATGTATCCACAACTCTGAGCCTAAGCCTGGCGAGTGACGTCACCGACACATTTACACAGCTGGATAGAAATTGAGATAATTACCTTAGGCCCTGAACTTATATAATGAAATGATCGTCATGCGCGAGATGTAAAATCGTGAAGTCATAATAGATTCTGATCGCAATGTCTACTGTTTTTGTTGAGTGACTTGTGTCTATTTATATTTTAAAGGTACTTAGCATTCTAACTTCTAGTAGCATTACTTTGTACTTAGCATTCCATCCATCACTGGGCCCAGTTAAACTTGGTTTTGAGAACTTAAACTTTTTTTTTTGTTAAGTATATGTGTTGAATGTTTTTCTAATAATATATAGCTTATTTTTAGCGTTTTATTCGTGCAAGAATGACAACGTAAATTACGTGTTACTTTTTTAAAACCGTATTTCTGTTAAGTTAAATTAAAGTTAATCTCTTTGAGTTCTTTAAAATTATGAGTTTGCTACACCTACCACCATATTGGATTTGATTCTCTACAAGGCCAATATATATAATATTTTTTAATACTACAGCTGTATTTATGAAAGTATGATTTTAAACTGGACCTCTTTTGAAAGAAAACACAATTGTCTACAGCCCTCTAAGATCATATTTGAGTGTTATCCTCAAAATTATGTTTCATATACGAATATCTATTGTTCTAATTAAAACTTTTTAAACTAAACCAAACCCAGTTGAAAAAATTTAATATCAGCGGGTACTGGTCACACTTATTCTATAACTTATCCTTTAAAGCATTTGAAATTTGATATACATACGTTTAAAAATGTAAGTGAGAAACGTTTCAAGTGAAGTAATGTTCAACTGCAAAACGCAGGCATCAGCTACTGTTTTGGTTGTCAAACGGGGAAGGAGAGTCAACTGCCAAGACTGTTCTAATCACAAAATGGTTTAGGGCAGACGGACAGACGACAACTGGTATTCTGATAGTCGAGTTGCTAGTAGTTCCAAACTCGAACACCAGGTAGGGTTCAGTGTCAGAGGCTCAACTATAGCAAAATTTCTCCCTGGAGAAGACTGTTTCTCACAGTTATTTTCATTTAAAAACTACGGCTACTCAATAAAAAGCCTACTTAAAGTCTGCAGTTTATAGCTGCAGTAATGAGTGCTAAAGTAGCAATTCCAATTAGTCTCAGTTACCGTTCAATGTCAAATTTCCTTGTCATTAAAATGAAAATTGAGCCGAATAAATTTAATTACAAGGAGCTTAAATTTTATTAGTACTTAAGATTTGTTTCAGAAGACAGGAATTTAGATATTTAAAAAGGCTACATCATGACAGATAGTTCATTATTAATTAATAATAGACAGTTTGAAATAATGCTAAAATAATATAAGGGGGTTCCTGTTACACTATTAAAAATTAAAATTTAAATTTTCGTATTGTACAAAAAAACAAAAATTGGGAAAAATCAACTTTTGTTGACACATGAAAAAAACCCTATACATACACGTCAAACTAAAGTAAAAAAAGTATAATATTACTTCATCCACTTTAAAATTTTAATTTTAATCTAATAGAGTACAAATTCCACCTTAAAATATGTGCGCTTTGTTATATACCATTTACATGTTAATTATCAACTACAAATATTGATTAGTAACTATCAAACACTCCATGTATTGTTTTAGCATAATATAATATAGTTGATGTTGATTGGACCATAAGAGCAATGTTATGTAATACATTATTTCGTCGTATAGCTTTTGATAATATTAGCTTAATTTAGGTATTCAAACTGAAAAATATCTTTACATATACTATAAAATATAGTTTTTATCTAATGTAAAGATTCAGTGAATTATTGTACCTCATATATTTTGAGGTATAGTAATTAACCGTTGGTATTATTGACAATTTTATTTTAATATGAATAGTTAATTCTTATATTATTTTAGCTGTTCAGATTCTCTTTTACAATAAGTAGAGGAATTTTAGTAAAATTTCCAGTCCAAAGGGTTCCGACGGTTCACAAGATAACGCTATCAAGCAAGAAGCGTGGCTGTTCCTCGGATGAGTGACCAGTGAGGGATCCCGTCCTTGTGCACAGTCCACCTGCCCCAAAGGGTGGACTATGCACAAACTACTTAAAGGTGGTAGTTTGAAGTCACCTTTAAGCCGTTGGTCATTAGGTCGTGTTAGACATTAAGCTTTATAATCCTAACTTCACTGGTAAAATATTTTCTTCACCTTTACCTTTTAAAGTGCAGTATTCCGAACAAAACAATCTCTAGAGGAATTCACAAGTTATACTTTGGTGCTTCCGGGAATGCACTGTATCAATAGTAGGCAATATTAACCCTTGCCTTTTCCATCTGTGAAGTCCGATGGTTATTTGACTATGTTACTTGACTTATCTCAGCTTACTCTTGAAGAAATGCAATTACAGGATACCATTTCAAAAATATAGTGCCACTGTGCACACAGTGAGGCTTTCCATGATCTTGGGGGTTAACGTTTCCCGGATAACTCAATTTTCTGTGCTCGCTTGTCCCATGCTATGTTTCATCTTTGGGGCTACTTGAAGTTTCAGCACTTAATTGACGTGTATTAAGAATATAATTGTGAAAGAAAGAAGAAGAAAGAAAGAAAGGTTTACACATGTAGGATTGAAAACGTATAATTTAAAACTTCCATTATTGTTTTATACATTTTATTTAATCTGAATATTATTAAATAAATTCACTAAAATATTTGACTACAATATTTTAAGCTTAAAATAGAGTAGAATAACATAAACTATTTAGCAATTTAAATTATTTGAAAATGGTGATTTTCAATAGCATGCAATATGAATGAATTTTCAATTAGTAACAAAAAACTGAATCACATCTTGTGCTCATTTTGAATTATATAATAGATGAACCAAAAACTAACAATGATCATAAAAAGCAAAACAACGTAAGTATACAAAACAAGTTTTTTGTACAACAATTTTAATGTAACTGATTAATAACTATTAAGTTCTTTTAAGATTAGAGTTTAATTTTTAAATTTAAAATTTAAATTTCCAAACATTTTGTAATCAGCATATTAAAGTGTATTTGGAAAAATAGGCAACGTCATTTACTTGACCCATTACACACAAACAAATACAGTCATTACATCTAGGGTTTTATTTGTGAGTTTTTGATAATTTTATTGAAAAAGTAAATGTTACAGTCATTTTAGAGTTTTATTTCTATAAATATTTTATTGATAGTTTTTTAATTAGCATAATACGTGTTGGTACATATACAGTACAAGTAAACGTCACACAACACAAATTTATTACATTATAAGCACAAAATGCACAAATATACTACAATACAAGCACAAAATGCACAAATATTATGGTGATCGATTTCGGTGAACCACGCTCACCTTCCTCAGACCAGAGGGATTCACAAAAGAATATCAAACTATTTTTTTTTTTCAAAAACAAAATTTTTTTTAGATTCTTTTGTGAATTCCTTTGGTCTGAGGAAGGTGAGCGTGGTTCACCGAAATCAATCACCATAATATTTGTGCATTTTGTGCTTGTATTGTAGTATATTTGTGCATTTTGTGCTTATATTGTAATAAATTTGTGTTGTGTGACGTTTACTTGTACTGTATATTTTATTGAACCAACCACAATAATTATAAATGTGTGAGAGTATATTTAGTTAGCAGTTTGTGTAAAATATAAAAGTCATCACTAATCGATTTTGATTTTTTATTTATCTAGTTAAAGGTTTATTACGTTTAAATTACATGTTACATTAAATTACTTATATCTTGTATGTTTATTCATAATTTAATCACCTATAAAACAACTTTTCTCAAACATTATAAGTAAAATAAGGAATAAAATTTAAAATATTTACGGAACAAGTAAGAAGACTTCTCAGAAAGGGAATTAAATACCTAAAATGGAATTCAAAGCCTCCAATAAGCGTTCCAGCGACTTACCCCGGTCATTTATTGACCAGTCGAGGGGGATGATTGGAATTTTTATACGCTCCAATAATAGAACCCCTTGGCTTTACAGATTATTGCATTCTTCTTAGGGTGAAAATACCTGTAAAATAGTTATACGAAGTTTTACTATAGATTTATCCATATTTAAACTGTGGCATAAATGCGTACCTGACTTTATATTAAGGTCTATTTAATATATTTATAGTCAATTTTAAAATATTCATTCATTTAATACTAATAAATGTGCATTTTTTCGGATTGTCCTCGCGTATAGTAAATATTGTCTAGAATTAAACTAAACTTACAAACTACCTTTCATATTGGTCAGGTGGAGAAAATAATACCATTATCACTTTAATTATGACTCAGCGCCATATGATTTGTAGGTTAGGTTATGTTTAATTAGGTTAGGCCACAGTACAACTTTGTTATACAGTAGCAAAGCTCAGCCGTTTTACTTGTCAACCAAGCGATGCTAATGATCCAAGCGGTGCTAATGATCCAAGCGGTGGTAAAGCAAACTACTGATGCGATAAGAAAATTAATTATTTTATTTTAATATTTACACCCAATTTTGTATTGCAATATACTGTAAGTTGCCATGCTATCTAGTGAAGAGATGCCGTAGCCTATGTTACGACCACTAGGATCGCTAGCGTCAGCCAGTTGGTATTTTTCTCGAGTAAGATTCGCTATTGATTGGTTACATTATACTGTAGTCAGGTTATATGCACTTCCACCGTGAGTTGCTAGGTTATGTTTGGTTTGGTTAGGTTATAGTAATAATAATAATTCTTTATTGCGTAAACAATCGTATAAATTGCATTGCATGCGTCAAAGTTATATTATATACTTCATACTATAATACATTTGTGTCCTGGCCTACTACGTTTCTATACAATTAAAATACTAATATTAATTCGAAATTTTTTTGGATATCAGAACCGGGGTATTATTATTTATTTGTTTTTAATTTTACTTTTTAATCCCAGCGGCCCATCATGAACTCATCAACAGAGTAGAACGCCTTAGAAACCAGAAAGTTTTTCAATCTAGCTTTATATTTGTCTGGATCATTAATTTCTTTAAAACTTTCTGGGAGCCTATTGATGAGTTTGACACCAACTTGAGATGGCAAGTATTCAAATGTAGTTGTTCTGTGCCGTTGTCCCTGCCTCGTATTGGTGAACATCCATGCCTGTAACTAATTCACACTTTAATCGACAGTACAGGGTAATCTCAAGGATAGAAAGACAAGTTAAAGTCATTAATCCAAGCTCCCTGAAGGAATTTTTACACGACTCTTATGATGAAATAGATATATTTAGATATCAGTTGACTTGTTTCCGATACATGTTAAATTGTTACTTCGTTTGACGATTAGTCATTTGCTAAGCAAATTCTGGGCCATTCTGAAAAAACCCCAAAAAATATCGATTCATTTGTTTGAAAAATAATGTATGCGCCCAAGATTGTAACCGACAATATACTGTACCTGTCACCCCATTCTATTTACCCTTCTTTCATGTCAACCAGTTTGTTGCCTTTTTCTCTCCAGTCATGCATGACAATGCAACGATGTTGAATTTTTAATTTCATACGTGTTTTTCCACATACTCAGTATGCATATATTGATATTATTTAAAGTTAAAAAGTATTTTGCCAAAGGCTATAAAAGCGTGCTCTTTAATATAAAATTCTCTTTTAGTAATTTCCCCATGTATTATAAAGTTAAATTACATAACAATTCTCAATAGTTTTATGCGTTTACGTTATTGTGATTTGTAAAATATGTGTTATTCCAACGTGTAAATCCATTTTTATAAATATTATCAATCCAAGTACAAAAATATTAATAAACATGAGCAACTATCAAGTGATTAAAATATGGTGATAAGAAAACCGACTGACTTATATGCTATGAACACTTAAGAAATATGTCAAAGAAAAAATACTAACTACAAACAACATCTCTAAGTATATGTCCGATAGTATACATATTAATGAAAATATAACTATAATAATCAAAAGTAATGGCAAGTAAACATTAAAAAGTGTTTAATAATTGATAAAACCATCATAATAAAAGGGATTATGGAATTAAAAAATCTAACATTATATGGTTACAACAAAAGTCACCAAAATAAAAACAAATGCTGTTTAAACAATAACTATTTATGTTTCCTTTACAAATTTCCTAATTGTTACGTACTACAAAAGTCCAGTTGATCTTTTTGTAACCATTTTAGTCACTAGATAGTTGTTCATATTTTATGCACATTATTAATATTTTTTGTAAAATTCTGATTTTATAGTCTAACAAAAATATTTATTTATATTTTTTTTATTTTACTAAACAAATCTATTTAAATAACAATTTTTTTTTATTTTACAGTTTTTAATGTAATTGAGGCCCCCTGATAGGTCTTTACAACAAGCTCACCCTAAAAACTTCTGAATATTCTCCCTTTCAAACATATTAACCTAAAAAAAGACAAATATACTGGATTAATTCTTCTCTACCTCTAGTAGTGTAGATCTGACAGCAAATGTCACTCGATGTACCGCCATTTTACTGCTTATCACTTTTTATACTCTGTCATAAAATCGATGTAATTGTCTTGTGTTTCATGTGAGCCTTTCCCTCTTGGAACTTAAATACAGAATACCTGTACTTACAACAGGCATACATAAAGGACCTCGCTAATTATTACAAAGTCTCTTTATGTACTATAAAGACATTCTTCATTTTATTAAAATTAGTATGTAAAGATCAACCTGTTAACTCTGTCAATTTTGGACAAGGATATTTTCAATGCAAAAAATCTTATTCCTGAAAAGTATAAAAATTATTATACTAAACATATATGTTAATTTTACTATGTAGTTAAATGAATAGGCCTTTTCCGTTTATTTACTCCCACTACTTTTTCCGTTACTTCACTACCACTACTATTTTATCGCAATTACGGTTATGTTAGATCAGGTTAGGTGGCTACTCTACAGTTGATATCGAACTGCTAAATTCATTGATTGATTTACCGCCGAATGCGCTCTCTCTGTCAAAGTTCTTGGAAAGCGATAAGGATTCCTAGTGGATAAGAAATACCACAGTAGATGGGGAACATTTTTTAGAGCAATAGAATATTTATCAAGTGGTAGTGAATTAACGAAAACAAAAAAATATTAGTTTAACAGAAAAGATCCAAATGAATTGGTAAGTTGTGTTTGTTTATTTTATGATATCTAAGATATGAGGTTAAACAGGCCATTAATTGAAGTGTTTAAATGGTATTTATTTTCATCATTTTACCATTTTTTTGGAAAATACAATAAAAAATATATGGCATACTAAACAAAGTTCCAACTTACAAACGTTTATAACACAGAGTGATTAGATATTTTCGAAATTCTCTTAGTTCCTTAGAAAAGGACCTTTAAAGTCGGGTGCGCATAGTTTCTACACCAACAGTAGTACAAGTTTAAAATGTAAAAATATAATGGTGATCCTCTTTTGTGATTTCTTCTGGTTTGACGATGGTAAACGTGGTTGACCGAACTATTTCCCAAAGTATATGTACATTTAATACTTGTGTTTTGTGACATTTACTTGTACGTCAGCCTTTTTAACAAGTAAAGTGGGAATATCGTTCTGACAAACAACGTTTGTATCACTTGGAGAAACTGTGAAAGTGGTCTAAGAGTAACTCTCCTGGTTCTAATTCACCGACTTCCGGTCTTAGACGATGACTGATGTGTTATTGATGACTGGGGACATCGTGCACTATTACAATCTATAGATCACTCCTGACAGGTGACCACTGTTATAAGGTAACTAATTTAGCATTGAGTTCAAACTATGATACTAAAATGTCATTCTCATTACTTGTACAATTTTAGGAAAATATAGCTGGTAAAAATGAAAAAAGTGTTTTCCGGTGTTTATATAGGCCAATGTCAACTAATACGTGGTCAAAACTTTTTTTTTCAAGAGAAAAAGAACAGAAATAAGTAGTAAACATGGATCATATAACGTACCCTGATGTAGTCTACTCCTACACGGAATATTTTCCAATTTCTTTTCTAGTTATTTAATTTTTTAACAACAATCATCGTAGCAATAACTTATCTTTAAGACACAACACAAACATACTTGTTAAGAAATGGCTGGCAAGTGATATATTTTAAATTTATTGTTTAGACTATTTCTAATTTTAAAAATCATTCTACGCCAGTATGCTTTTTAAATGTGCAAAAGACGGCTGTGGGGAATTTATTTCTTTTCCAATTATCACTTAATTAATTCTAGATATGGCTCATCAAATGTTCCGGTACAAAGGATGTCATCTCTTAGTCTTTATATAATTTAAATTAAAATAAAATCAGTTAAAAAATTAATGTACAATTATAATTAAATTAAAATAGTTTGGTATTTTGTTATAAATGTAAACAAATAACTAATAAAAAACACTTTTTACAAGGCCTTTCACCAGTGGTGAATTTAAAAAAATGAAATTTTTTTAGTGCTACATCAGTGGAGTCTCCACTGGCTTTCAAAAAGTGATATATTCTTTTTATTCTTATTCAATAAAATACTGATCGCCATGTTTTATTCATGAAATATAATTATCAAAGACTCGTACTTTGAATAGCACAATAGTACTTTATTTTCAGTTTACAACTGAAAAAGTAATTTTACATCAGTAATATTTTACTTCGTACATATTTTAGTTTATTTGTCAAGCTAAACTTTTTATTTCAATATTTTTATATTGTGGTGCTGCAGGCTAAGCTTTTATATTGATGGGTTAGAGGAGACCGTGAATGAGGATAAGCAAGTGTAGAGAACTACTCCGTAGCGAAGCAATCTCAGTCGGTTAGGTATTTTGTATTTTAAACACGCAACACAGGAACAAAGTTTATTTTAGTGGTTAAGTGGAAGAGAGGACTAAATGTCCTTAACTTTTCCACGTTAGTAAAGACTATTTTCATTAAAAAAAAAAAATAAAGAAACAAAATATATTCATCGATTAAAATACTCATAGTGGGTAGTTTTTTGATAAGGAACAATAAAAAAGAGCCATGATTATTATTTTGCACCAATCAGCATTAAATAACGAAAATAATTACATATAAGTCAAATCTTTATGTATACAATAAATGTATAAACATGCATTTATGTATTATTTTACAAGTTTGTGTATATTTAGTTAATCAGTGCTGTAACTCAGCTACTTGGGGACAAAGTGTTTGGGAGATTGTAGGCGATATGTTCCATGCTTGGTTCTCTTAATACCGACATGGCGTCCGCTCAATGATTGTCATCAATATAGACACTACTAGAGAAGTCTGAAGTGTCCGTGTTGAATGGTAGTCGAGGTTCGGGTGTTGTGTAGAGAAGAGAACTAAGTGTCAAACTTTTCTGTTAGCCGAAAATCAGACCAACACTACGTGGTTCGGATTCCACGTAAAGCTGTAGGTCCCATAGTTGTCCTGGATATTGGGCTATTAATAAATAGTCCTTTCTGAGCTAAGTCGAACTCAGATAGTAACAATGACTACACTGGTTCATCTACACTCATTCATGCCTCATATTCGCCCATATCTCTACGATCGGCGTCTTAGAGATGAATAATGAATAATATTTTATAAAGAAATATGTATAATGCCTTGATATTATTGTACTATTTCTGTTGAAACTAGCATATCTAATAATAATTCGTAGAGATAAAATGTTTAATTAATATTACTTAACCTGTCTTTGCTTCGATATGATTACATAATACGTAAACATAAATTTAAATTTTAAAAATATAATCTAATTTTATCATTCTACATGTCAATGCAGAGTAAAAAACATTCGAAACATTGCTGAGATGAGTTCGAAAGTTAATTTAACTTGGTTAGGCATGTGCGTCATTGGCAAGTTGGTAAACTTTATAACTTTGGATTGGTGGAACGTACCTTTGTCATACTCTTAGGGTACGACATTATTGAAACACATTATTATTGAGTCGCTACATCATTTAGATTAATTACAAATTTACTAGTTTTGGTTATAATGAAAAATTTTTGTTTCTTTTTTTACAGCTGTTGATTTTAGTAAGACATACGCGTTTCTTCTAGGTTTTATTTTATTTTTTTATATAGATTGGTGTCTAATGTAAACATTATTTAATGTACGATCTTCTTTTAAAAATCATTAATTTATGTTTCTATTATGTTTACTATAACGTTTACTAACTAGTTCTTGTATTGCTTGATACTAGTGTTATAAATGTATTTTCCAGTGTTAACACATTTTTACAAAATTCTGTTTTTTCATACTATTTGTCTTACACTAGATTTTATTTAAGTTATGGCTTTAATATTTAATACTAATTTATTTTATTAAGTAATATTTAATAATTAATACACGTGTATTTTCTTTGATATAGTTAGTTACATTTTTATTTCTAGCTTTAGTTTAAGCTTTTCACTTTCGCTTTGTTGCTGTAAATTCATAATACATCTTTTGGTCTTTAATGAACATTTTCGGGTATGATAAATATTTTTTGCATTTAATTTGTTAATTTTAGAATACTAAACATAATTCTCATTATTTTTAAATGTTTTTTAACATTGGAATAAAATCAATAAGAAAATTTAAGTGTAATTTTTTTAATATTTGTAAGTTTTAAAATCACTATGAGGAATTGGAGTTAATTAAAGACAAGCTATAATAAAAGATACTTTTCTATAGTTTATAAATATAAACATTTTCTTAGTATAATTTCAATTTATTGGAGATTGTAATAAAATCATATTATTACTGTACTGAAAGCTATTCTAGCATGTTAAAATAGCTTTTTTTTCAATGTTAGTGTTGTTTTTATATTTTTTTACAAAATGTAATCTTTTTTATGTGTAACTAACTTAATAAATTTCAAATACTACGTATTACGATGATTCTTAAGAATTATGTTATTTTATTACATATTGATGTCTGTTTTAATTTATATGTATATTTTTTAATATTAATTAGATTTTGCTATTATTTTGGAGATCGTTCTCTGTTATTAATTCACTTTTATTTTTATTGATTCCTGTAAATGGATTTAGGTTAAATTATTACAATGACTGTTGGTAAAAGTCAGACTAAATCTCATGGTATACAAAATGTACTGTTCGACCGGGCCATTTGTCTAAAGCTGGACGTGCATTAGTAGTTGGTGACTGTAGCACTGCCTCCATTGGTCCAAATGTAATTACATCACAATGAAGACCCATTTAGTGACACAAGTCCTTCTGACCACCCTGAGTATTCATTTACTGTGCAAACCACCAAAATGACAGTTGGAAGCATTTGATATTTCTAAACCAACAGAGACAGTGTTAACTATACAATTTCTACTCTCCTGAAAAAATTGAAAATTACCTCTTTTAAATTGGTTAAAAATGAGTTAAATTATCACTGGAGATAATTTTTTAAGCGAATTTATCCATGGAATTTTTTATTGATTTATATTTTTGATTACTTTTCATTCCACTGAATATGTTGTTTTCGGTGAAAATATAATATCTATATATTTTGAGTTCAGTGTAAAGAGCACGTGAAATGTAAAAAAATTTAAAAATCTTTATAATTAACATAATTATGTCAGAAATACTGGCAAATTTGGGATTTCCGATCTTTTCATTTCAAAGTTACTCATTTCACACCAGTCACAAAGCTTTTGGCTATTCGCATCGTCGGTGTTGTAGTCCCATTGGCTATGGTGAATTTTAAAGTACCCCACATAGAGGACAGGGTACTGAAAACCTGCAAAATAATATCGTCAGGCCACTGGATGTGGGGAGGCTTCTGAATATTTCAGGTACTTTTGTATTGTCTGACACGTAATTCAAGATTAATAATGTTTATTGTTATCAGGAAAATACATGCACTGACATGATCACAAATCAGCCAAAGGCCTTTTTAGAAGGACATAACATGAACAATAACATCAAGATTAATAAGATTACAAAATAAGTCAAAATGTCTCACTGATGCAGCTTTCAACAAAATTTAAAAATTGAAAATAAAAAAATTAATAAATAATAACAAAATATGTATTTAGTAATTACATAAACAACAATAAATTAATAACACTATAACAATAGATGTCAACAGAACAATTCGAGTTAAAACAAAATTTAAATGTAACAAACTAGATTAAAAGAATAAAACAATTATTAACTAACAACTATTAAATAGAACAATACATTTTCACTAAGTAATGATTACCGTTTTACATTATTTGAAATATTAGATTATCATTACTAAGGAACTTCTCCATAGAATAAAAAAAGATTCATTCAATTTAGACAAAAAAGATTTGCACACCATATTTTTCAAGTTCTTAACTTATTGTATACCTTCCTTGATAAGACAACATGACTATTTATATTTTTACTTAATATAATATAGTTAAAACGTATATTTCTTTTGCTCCTAGTGTCATAAAAATGAACTTGTTCTAGAAGTAACAGGTTTGGTAACTTTTTGTTATCATAGGTAACAAGATTAATTATATTATCAACTATATATATGTTTATAAATAACTTTATAAACTTAATCTTTATAATTTTATAATTAATCTCTAATCTGACAAAAAGTGGTTGATAATTGTTCAAAGGGTGAGAGACAGAAAGGATCCGGATAACCTTTTACTGTAAAATCAGTACTTCATTAATTCTACTAGAATTACCGCAGAACAGTAAGCCATAATTATAGATTGAAAAAGACTCTGGAAAGTACAGCTCTGGGAAGTCTAGAAAGAATATAATCGGTATGACTTCCCCCAAGTAAGCTGATGGTCTACCTGTAGGATTGCCAAGACAAAGTTATCACCATCAGATCTCTTATGGATAACTGACACATTGTCTATGTCATGCTTCAAGTAAGTTGCAATACCATAAACCCTATAACCAATAGAATCAACAAGTATGCATCCAGGAATATTGCCTCTTCCACTTTTATTATCTACGATGTGGGTCTCTTGGAGTGCAAGGATGTCAACGTTGTTTTCTTGAAGGACCCTATCAATACATCCAGTCTTCACCTTGCTTAAGCCCTCATTTTTTAAAATAAGCTTAGTACTAAAAATGGCCTTTTTTAATTGGTTGCTGCGATGGCTGGGAGATCATAAATTCAGGACATTTCCATTACCAGATTTGTTGCTCGTTTATAACTAACTACCCGGGAGAAACAATAATTGCCTGCTCATACAGCCTGGCCTCGAACAACATCACCTCCTCCCTCCTTTATTCTCGACTGGTTGGTTAGTTATAATTAGTTGTTTATAAATTTATTATAAACAATTAAGCCCAAAAATGTACCAACATATCACTTTAAATCACATAGTATATTTTAACAATTTCAAAGCAGAAAAGCCAATTTGCTGTAAATTTTTAGAATATAAAAACTAATAGACTCCAAAATACATATTTGTAAATCACAACAAAGCGCTTCAAAGAAACGTCAAGTTTATTGTGCAAAAATGTTATTGGACGCTTCGTGCTGTAATATTTGAAGTTTCATATCAAAAGTAATAACAGCAAAGGTTATGTTGTGAAAGCTAACATTTCTGTCCTCAATATGTGGAGGACTCCAATACAGTTACCCGGCAAAACGCACACATAGATATACAATTTACCATTATAAACACCCACGGTGAATGTGGTTATAATACTTCTCCACTGAGAGATTCATTATTACATGGTAAATACATGCAGATAATGCAGTATATCATTGACCAATAATCAAATTTAATGTCTTCAATAAATTACTATAAATCGTTCAAAAAATAACTATAGGGCAATAAAAATAAACTAAGGTAAGACTGTGTAAAGAGTTGTTATTTTAAAATCTTTCTTTTTTTCTAATTTTTAACTGGAATGTTTCTTTATTTTCAGTTTAAAAAATTAAGGATGCAGCGTTCTAGTGATTTTTTCAGTGGCCTCTGAATGTTTAATATCTTCTACGCTGACCAAAATTTACATTAGAAATATATTATGGAAATAAAACCCTAAAGTACTGGTAAACAAAATAGTATTAAATAGTTTTTCCGTAATTATGACTACTTGCCTGCTCAAAAATTTTTTGAATTGTCTTTATACTCACTTTAAATTGACACCTTTCATTTTTTTTTCAATTTTTGTAAAGTTAGAATAACAGGTTTGGTAACAAAAATTTTAGGATGAAAATCAGATCATTACAAGTATAAATTATTGTAAAGACTTTTATTACATATACAATGATAAGAGGTTTTCTTTATTATATATCAATTCAATAAATAAAATATTTCATGGAACCGTGTAAAATTTTCTTCATAAGACGTTAAATTTACTAAAAATCAAATATGTACTAGTGAATAATATTAATAAGTGCTACTTTAAAAACTTAACCAGATTGAAAAAAAACGAAGAAAAGATAACATGTTTGAGACCCCTGTTTTTATTAATGACCATTGAAGATTAAGGATTTTATAAGAAATAAAATAATTTATATCTTTACATCCTAACCTAAACCATTAGCACGTAAATTGTAAAATACAGTATAAGAACTTTGCAAATAAATACTAGATAATAATAGAAACTCAGCAGTTCTGACAAAGGCTTCTAGAAATACAAAATCAAGCACTAATATTTCATTATTTCGTATAAAAAGTAATGCAAGCGTAGGACAATTCTGAAGTGTTAAGACATTCATTAAAAAATCTGAAACTGGGGAACAGTTGTCTGAAAATATCACTTCTATAATGAAAATTACAGAGGATAAAATTTTATATAATTGAAAAATATTTAACTGGACAAAATCCGTTACATAAATCCGTTACATAAGCCAATTGTGAAAGCTAGTTTTAAAATGTTACTCTTTCTTTGATAATAATCTTATATATTGGTTACAGCGTACGATGTATCTTAGAAATGTACGTCTGTTTATAATGTATTAGGAATTAATGAGGGGAAATATAAACTAAGCCTAAAATTTATTTAAATGTTCGCATTTTTAGATGGTTTACAGTTTCAAATAAATAACTTATTTGTACCACATTTTTTATTTATCACATTCAATTTTATTTAACTCAAACATCATTATAAAACCACGTGTACTGCTCCCCTTTCATTTAAATAAACCCGTATACATTGCCCACGTGTAACACACCAACAAGTTCCGACGTGCTTGGAATGTTTCATGTTATCTTTTATTTCTCTGTGCACGTATTCTGCTTTTGTGATTCAGTTTGTTTTATTTTACATTAATTACAATCACGTTAACAACACAATACAGTTTCTCAGTTAAGATCCGTGACTTTATTTCTATGTATGAATCCATTGATTTATAAAAGTTTAAATTAGTATTGCAATAAAACAGATTGACGATTCTATGAAACATTCAATTATGATGCATTTCTATTAGATACAGTTACTCCAAGTAATTATTGAAATTAATTTACAGCGTAACTTTATTTTTGTTTTTACTATGATTCATTGCCTACCGATAAATATCCATTACACACAAAAATTTTAAATTTACAGTTTCAAAAAACCTATACTACCGATGTGTTTTAATTTATATTCTTTGTTGCTTAATATTATTATCATGTAAATATATATCATCAGCTGTTATATTTTAACAATTACTATTAAATGGTTCTACATTGAATCAACGCTCATATAATGTTTTATTTGATTTTTCAACTAATTAATTTAGTACCATATTAGTGGCGACGAGGAGAAGAAAGAAATATGACTGAAGAAGAGAATTTACAAAAACTGAAGAAAGCACGAGCTGTTGTCAATACCACTGTACGTGTATGGGTGACGGGTGGGTCAATATCACTGTACGTGTGTGGGTAGGCAGGTTGGGTCAATACCACTGTATGTGTATGGGAGGGGGGTGGGTTGTAAATAGTTATTTGAGGTGTTTGTTACCCGAACTAGAAAGCTACACGAAACACGAAAGCTAGAAGATATACAGAACGTAACCCTACATTAATTGAACTTAATCCTAAACTGAATTCTGTTAAAGATTATTGGAAACATTATAAACATATTCAAGATTCTATTGATTCCCTGACTGATAAAATGATTTGGAAAATGAACTAGAGTATAGATGTAGAGGAAGAACTTTTTCAACTTAGGGCAAAATTGTAGGAAATGGTTCAGAATCTACAGAATACATATTGACACAACCTGCCAACTTCTTCTTCGAATCCGTCTGCTCAATCATCAGTAATTACGTCAAGTTGTATTAATTTCACACCTTATCACTCAGATGAAACTGTCAAAAATTGTATTAGAAAGCTGGAAATATTTTTACACATAAAAAATCAAACTACTCATAATACAACTAAGGTTTACACGTTACTAAATGCACTGACCCCACAGTTACACCAACAACTTTACGACATTCGTATTCTAGAATCACCACTTACACGTTACTACATGCACTGACCCCACAGTTACACCGACAACTTTACGACATTCGAATTCTAGAATCACCACTTACACGTTACTACATGCACTGACCCCACAGTTACACCGACAAATTTACGAGATTCGTATTCCAGAATCACCACTTACTAAATCTTTTGACGAATTGGTGCAATAATTACTAAAGGATTTTATAGATCCCTAACCTAGCCAATGGGCATTGCACCATAAATGTATTTCTCAGACACAGAAAGAATACGAAATAGTTAGTGATTGTTCAGTAGCCCTCAGGAAAATGATAACTAACTGTAATTCCAACTGTTGCTGTGGCAAATCAGTAGCAGACAGTTTCTAAAATTTCAATTTATACGTGGGTTAAATGACATATACATTCGAACAAATCGTTACAGGACCATCAGTAATTTATGTATAATAATAAAGTAATAATAAAAACTTCTTATGCTTTCAATAGTACTGTGCCTCGTCTCATACGTCTTGGGAATATTGCTCGATTAGAATTTTTCGGACTAACCCGAAACTGAAGGAGTTCAGAAGACTGGCTCGGTCCTTACTTGAAGATGAACTTTGATAGTTGTATTTCGAGGCTATTATGCACTCCTTATTACACTGAATTATTTCCTGTTATATTTAATATTTATTAGTATGGTGATTGTTGAATTACTATCCTTGTATTGTTTTTCTTGTACATTTGATTTATTTATATTTATTCAATGTTTGTTTATTGTTACTTGTTGTTATTTACTTATGTTATTAATAATTTCACTTTCTTTGTCATCTACATGTAATTTAATCAGTTAAGGGCTGGTCTTGTATGGCTGTTTGAATCAACTTAATTTGTTATTCATAGTTATATGAGGTTGTTGGTTTGTGTACCGTATTTGCTGATCTCTTTGCATTGCCATCTTTGTATTATATTGTGTAAAATGGTGTTACCGTTGAAATAAATAAATAAATAAAAATAAATCAGACACACACCTACCAAGACATAGTAAACACAGCTTTGGCTATGGAATTAGCTAAAAAGCAAAGTATGATTTGGACTCAAAACCAATGAACTGAATAATATCAATCATATTCACTTCAAAACAAAGATATAACAAAGAAAAAATTAACTGAACAAGTATTTCATAACAAACGTTCTACACGTTCAGCATTTGATAAATTAAGAGGGAAATGTTACAGATGTGGCTTTGCATCTCACCGTGCTTATCAATGTCGGTTTATATGTACCATGTGTCGGAAATGTAATAAATTAGGCCATATTGCAAGTATATGCTTACAAAACATATCTAAAATGATTCATTGTGTATCAACATGAAATTGAAAATGTATCAGATAAGAATAGTGAGAATGAATATGAGATAAATGTTCTTAGTGACAAACGCCTGACAATTTATTGTTGACGTCATTATTGAAGGAAATTCAATACCAATGGAGTTAGACACCGGAGCAGCCCTAAGTACAATGTCATATATTGAATTTAAAAATCTTGCTATTAAAAAAAGGTCTTCTCAACGCATGTTGAACTTAGAATATATACTGGAGAAACTATTATACCAAAGGGTGTAACCTTTGTTGAATGCGTATACAAAATACAGAAATTTGTTGGGAAACTATATCTTATTGATAAAAATGTGGATGCAATATTTGGAAGAGACTGGATTAGGGAAGTCAAATTAGATTGGAGTGAAGCGAAAAGTTTAAAAGTAGCACAGTCTTCAAATCTGGACAACATATTATGTGAATTTAGTGATGTCTTCAATGGAAACATAGTTGAAAATACCTAATTATTTGGGACAGTTTAGACTCGTAGAGGACACTAAAACAATTTTTGTGAAACCAAGACAGGTTCCATTTTCTCTTAGAATCAAAGTAGAAAACGAACTAAAGAGACTTGAAGAACGTAACGTAATAACAAAAGTAGAGTTCTGACTGGGGAACTGCAATTGTACCAATAGTGAAGCCAAATGGGCAGATTATGATTTATGCTGACTATAAGGTGACAGTGAACAAAGTAATCAAAGATGAGAACTATCCGATTCCTAGAATTGAAGAAATTTACTCTCAGATGAATGGAGGAAAACTATTTTTCACCCTTGATATTAACAACGCTTACCTCCGTATGAAAATAAATGAAGAAAGCGCACTAATGCAAACACTAAGCACGCATCAAGGATTATATAAAGTGAATCGCTTAATGTTTAGTGTGAAAGTTGCACCATCACTTTGGCAACCATTTATGGACAAGACGTTGCAAGGAATCTCTGGGGCACAATGCTTTTTTGACGATATCATCAAAAAAGGCAAATCTTCTGATGAACTGCTATCAAGACTACGCACTGTCTGCAATGCTTAAGAGATAACAATCTAAAACTGAACAAAGACAAGTGCAAAATTTTCCAAAGCAGTTTACAGTATCTGGGACATATCATTGATGAAACGGGTCTTTGTAAAAGAAATGACAAGGTTTTATCCATAACAAACAGTAAACAACCCGAAAATATGAACGAACTTAGGACATTTCTTGGTCTAGTGAATTATAATATAACATCAAGTTCATTAAAGATTTAGCGACAATCCTCCATCCTCTTAACCGACTGCTTCAAAATAATATTCCCTACGTATGGACTTCTGAATGTGAGGAAAGTTTCAAATAGGTTAAATCGCAAATAGCAAGTGATAGGGTTCTTGTTCACAACAACCCAGATTTGCCCCTGATACTTGCAACTGACGGATCTCCAGTGGGTCTTGGAGCTGTAATTTCTCATCGTTACAGTGATGGCAGTGAAATTCCAATAAGTTTCGTTTCCCGCAGTTTGACAAAAACAGAACAGAACTACAGCCAACTAGATAAGGAGGTGACTGGTATTTACTGGGGCTTAAAACAATTTTTCTCTATTGTTATGGACGTAAATTTACCTTGATTACAGACCATAAACCTTTGGTATCTATATATAGTCCCATAAAAACATTACCATCAATATTAGAAACAAGATTATTTAACTATGCACATTTTTTGTCTGGATTTAACTATGAAATCAAATAAGGAAAACCTTTGAGCATGCTAATGTTTACTTCTTATCTCGTTTTCTTACAGAACACACTTCCCTTAATTCTATAGATAGTAGTGGCCGCTTTCAACTAAATGCAAGTGGACATTAAAATCATTTCTAAAGCAAAGCAACTTCTCAAGACAAATACTACAATTTATTTTACATGCCCTTGAAAAAGGAACATCTGTGGAACAATATGGTTTTCATGACAATGAGTTGCCACTTCATGATGGTTGTATTTTAAAAGGAAGTAGGATACTGATCCCAGAAGCCCTTCACAACATTGTGCTTAAAGAACTACATATCGGACATTTAGGTACGAATAAAATGAAAACCTTAGCGTGGAGTTGTTGCACATGGAAGTATATTGACAGAGATATCGAACAGATGTTAAAGATTTCTAGACAATGTCGATTAAAACAAAACGTACCACCAAAGGAACAAAACCATCCATGGCTAACTCCTTAAGGACCATGGGAAAGGATACATATCGACTTTTTGGGACCGATTCAAGGACAGTGGTATTTCATTTTAGTAGACGCATTTACAAAATGGGTCGAAATAGTTCCTACTAAAGTAACGTCTACAGAGTAGTCTGTGAAAGAGTTAAGAAAGATGTTTGCTACATTTGCTCTTCCACTTGTACTAGTTTCTGATAATAGAGACCAATTTACATGAAGTTTATTTCAAGACTTTTTAACTGTAAATGGTATAATACACAAAACCACAGCATCGTACCACCCTTCATCCAATGGCCAGGTTGAGTGGTATGTTCAAACTGTTAAAAAATCGCTTACATCAATGGCAGAAGAGGGCGGAAAGCTAGACCTAAAACTTTACAGACTACTAATGCAACTTAGACAATCTCCAAATTCAACTGAAGCAAGTTCGTATGACTTAATGTATGGAAGGAAAATAAAAACACACTTAAGCCTAATGTTTCCCCAACACAATCAATATATTTTAACTATGGGACACAAACTTACAGTTCGAAGAAGCTTTTAAGAGAGGAACAGAATACAAGCTCGAGCCTACACAAATTCAAGATGTAAATGGAAATTTGGCACCATTCTACAAAGAGAGAGTGCCTTGGTTTACAAAATTAAAATGGCTGATGGATGTGTTTGGAGAAGACATGTTGACCAGTTGTTGAAGTGTGAGGTTACACCAACCAAACGATTCAGAGGGGAGAATTGATGTGTTTTATACTCTTTGTTACTTAATAATATTATTCATGTAAATACAAATATCATCAGCTGTTGTGTTTTAACAATTACTATTAAATGGTTCAACATTGAAACACCACTCATCTAATGCTTTATTTAATTTTTTAACTAATTAATTTAGTAACATATTAACTACAATAATACATGATGACATCAATAATTTAATAATAACAACTTAATAAAATGTTCAAAACATTAAAATATTGGTAAGGTATATTATGAGATTTATAAGTTATAATATAGTTATTCAGACTGCTGTTTACTATTAGGCATTTCCATTAAATATCAATAATAACAATGAATTTACTAATTTAAACAAAATATTTACTAAAGTGTTAACTTTATAGAAAATTAATAATAAGAAATAAAACTGAATAAATTAGTAACTAACAGTAATAATATTCAATTTACTTTCCCCTTCCAAAGTACATAACCATATAGGTTATTGGTCTAACAGTATAATATTCAATTTACTTTCCCCTTCCAAAGTACATAATCATATAGGTTATTGGTCTATTGTATGCATGTTCTCCGTTCAGATCAAATAGTGCGAGTGTTATGCTATGACATCCATAACTACATTATTTGCAACTGGAACTATCCAACTAACAAAATAGTTCTACAAATATTTAGTCTATAAAAAATACAACAAAAACTTAAGTAAAAGCTGTTTTATTAAGTTTTGAAGGATGCACAACATTTTCTACAATATTCGTTACGGAAGCAAAATAAAAATGTATAAAGTGATAAATATGTCCAACTGTACAGAAAACGGAAAGGGAACGATGATAAAAATTTAAAAACTCATAGGTCTAAAATTTCTTACTGATTTTTTCATTTTCATATTTAAAGTATTACATAAAAATAAATAAATGTATAAAAGTATATTTTTAATATTAATATTTTTAGCTTTAGCTTTCAATTCCTGGAATAAATAACGGTAAGTAATCAGAAAACTAATTAATAAACATAATATTTACACTAACTGAATATAGCTAGGCTTCTTCGTGATACTGTATACATGACAGTGTCAAGTTTCAAGCTGTGTAAAGCGTGTTTGCTCATTACAACAAGTTGAGCTTGTTTTAACGTAAGGGTGAATAAGTTTTCCCTCTTGGTAACTCTGTGGGCTACGGTTAACATGAACATTTCCAACTGAATACTCAAAACGTAACTAAATACCCTCGTGGTTTGGTTTAGTTGATATGTAGAAATATTTTAAAATAATTAAAGGAGTGTTATCAATAATTATGCACTTTCTAACACTATGATTTTCTGTTTTTAACATTAGTAAAAAGTTAGTTTCTTTCTAGTGGGAACGTTGTTTTGAAATACAGAAAGTTCGTATTTTAGTGAAAAATAGGAAATCTTGTTTTTATAAATGTAATAATGAAATAACTTTTCACTACACTACTATGAGTTCAGCTGTTTTCGTTATGTGTTTACAACCTGCGAAACATCATATTTTAAATAGCTGTCTATTGTTTAGACAGGGTATATATTCTGTATATCCGTATGTCTTTTTTAAGTCAAATTTCACTCTTCTATAGATTTTAATTCTTCCATGCACATGACGTCATACTTGAATTTATAATAATATGTTCTACCCACCTATAAGGTAAGATGGTCTTATTTAATTAAAATGTAATTTTCAGTCTAGTTTTGTTGAGTGATAGTTATAAAATATACATGTTTCCCTTATACTTTTATTTTAATATACAGAGATAGTATTCAAGAACCTTTAATAATTGTCTTGGCTCTAAAACGGTTGGGTATAGAATTGACTTATTTACTTATCATCATTCATCCCTCACATTCTCTTACTCTACATACATCAATTCCCATTGAGCTAATTGAAGAGGGTTTGATAAAATACATGACTTATTTATGTGATGATTTATCATCGTAAAATATTCAGTAAATCATATTACATGTTTATAATTGTATTATTACTATCATTTTAACCTTAAAAGATAATAAAATGACTGTGGGTGATTTACTAGTTCTACGCAACAAGCCATTTAATTTAGAGGTAGTGTTTCAAACAACCATCACCAAGACAACAATGTTCCTCGCAACAATGAGTGTCACGACCAGCTGATTTCAGTCGTTTACTCTTACAATCAGAGACGTCAAGCAGCTGAAATTATTAACTCTCAGCCAATTTCCTATTTGTTTTGTCATTTTTCAATAAATAATCTAAAATATTAATTAGTTAAATAAGTAAATAAAATTAATGATATATATGATATGATTTTTTGTCAGCTAACATTTATTAATTTAAAAAAAATGACGTACCTACAACCCCTGAGTTGTTACAAACGAGCGACAAATCTCGTAGCTGGACTGTCACATTTTTTTTATCTCCCAGCTACCACACAAATGAATAATTAATGTAAGTTACTACTTTCTCAGACCAGAGGTATTCACCTCTGATTATAGACCGGTAGAAAGGTAATCGACCGGTGGATTCGATAACCATAATCCTTGTACTTCCATTGAACTAAATGTTTTCGTGATGTTCACTTGAATTTTACTTCTGCCAACACTTATTATACTAATTAAGTAACTATAATAATTAAGTAACAACAACCAATTTCTATACTACGTTAAAAGCCACATTAACCAGTTAAAACCTAAATGATCATTTTAATTTTCTTATAGTTAGCTTCTATTTTTATGTTTTTCACCTTCTTCATCATTATTTTATAAATGCTACCTGTTGTTTATTGAATGGGAGACTAATCCTGGCCTGGACTGTTAGTTTTTTTCACTTATGTTCACTTTGTACTGTATTGGTCCGTCCCCTTACTGTGTCTGAATAGGTTTCCCACACAGAGATCATTAGTCTATGGGGAATGGGCAGAGTGAGATTGGAAAGGAGATCAGCCTCTCATTTCTAATAAAATATAAAAATTCTTGAATAGTAAACAACTGCTTTGGATCAAGTGTAGAATCTTATTTGTGTTATAAATATTTTATTGATTTATTAATTATATTCTATTGTATACGTGCATTTCTGTTTTGATCACTTCACTCACAGAAGCAATTTTCTCAATTTTGAATTTCAAGTTTATATGGCCCAGGGTTACTGTTGATCCAATGGGTTTTAAATTTACATTATGAACAGTTGATACTAGTGAATATATTTATATTGATTATTATTAAATAAATTATAGATTTATTTAAATTTTATAATTTAATCGTAATTACTTTAATTCTTATCAAAGGAATAAATTGTAATAAAAAACCTTGATAGCCTTTGTAATTTGAGGCTTTATAAGTACTGTAAGCCCCATAAAATCATAATAAATACCCAACAATCTGACAATTAATGGCATATTTAGAGAATATTTAGATCACATCAATGAGCTGACATCGTAGCTGATAAAATTACAAGAAAACGTTTTATTCTCGACACAAAAACCCTTATTTAAAAAAACTCTCTCTAGGACATGAAGATGGCAGGATTTATGATTGAAGCGAGAGGTATGATCCCTGGCATTTTTCTCAAAACATTGAAGGAAATTAATTTACTTTTGGACTTAGCAAAACAACTCGGATGGCAATTGTAACCGATTGTAATTGTCAAACACATCTTTACACTCGTGTATATCATTCTTCTCAATGATCCGTTTTATCCATCACCAAGCATTCTCATCAAAAGGCTTATTATGCACCAGCATACTAATAGTTCATTTTTCATCTTTCCTCCAAGTATCATATTTATTATTTTTTATTTGTTTATTTACTATCAAGACGCAGATCGTCAAGATATGGGTGAAAATGGATTTCGAATGAATGTGATGAGTGTAGTCTTTGTTACAATCTAAGGCCGACCTTAGAGAGTGTAATTAGTTAATAGCCCAAAGACAAATGAACAGCCGTTGGTTATCAGCTGATCTCTTTCAAAATGTGTTACGACTCTTTGAAATCGAAGTGAGAAAATTTAGCTTATAAAGCTTGCCTTTAAGCTACCGACCATATTGAGTGGCATCCTTTGTCGTCATACAGTCTACTTCATTACTAAGAATTACTACACACACAAAAAAAAGAGTTTGTTACTAGTCTTCTGCTCAAGACTAGTCATAGGAATAGATTGAAAGGCATCAATGGCCCATGTATTAGAACCATCCCGTTAACTCATTTCCTGGTACATAGACCAATTAGTACAAAATCATACCAATATACTGAATTTGTTCAAGCCCAGTTGTGAAGACAGGACACCCACTTCTGTTTCATGTCATAGGCTCCTTTTTAAAATGAAACGCAGAACAGCTCGGATGACATTGATATTTCGGTTCCGGACGACGAAAACAACATTTTCTATCTCTTTATATTTCCATATGAAACTGTCATCCAGACATGTTATGAAGGTTTCTCTTTATGCTGTAATATTGTTTTCAGAATATGTTTTTAAGAACAAATAGATATAAATTAGTTTTTTCTTTTAATCGTTGTATATTTTGCATAAGAATAATTCTAGTCAATAATTACTTCAGTGTTGTTTGTTTAACACATTCTGCAGAGTAAAAATTTTTAATATCAATGATTTTAATTAGAAACAATCATCACATTACAATAAATTATATTACAGACTTGTAGTGACTCTAATGTGTGTAAGATTATTTTATTTAAAATAATGTATTTAATTCAATTTAACAATATCCTTAAAATGTTACTTTTCTATTTACTATACATCATATATATATATATATATATATATATATATATATATATATATATATATATATATATATTTTATAATTGTACTAAATATGCGTACTTATGAAATACTTACTAAATAATATAAGACTTTATAACAACTCAAATCAAGCTTGTGCAATGTAAGCAGCTGTCTTCCATCTACAGCAGGTATTATTAACTATTAGAATTTATTACTTTTACGTCATTTTTAAACAATATTCATAACTGTAAAAAATTATTTAATCATATTTAGTAAATTTTCATGATTTGTAACACATACATATTAGTCTATTTTTATATACGAGTTGTATATATGCCTATTGCACCAGTGTTCACCAATTTCATTATTATAAAATGCAAGTTCTAGGCATTATGAGCAAATATTTTCCTGCTTTATATATAACAGGTTAGTTCTGGTTTTCTTGAAATTAAAAAAGAGTTATAACATCTTGAATTTTAAATTTCTAAAATAATAGCAAGTTCTTTATTATTTTATTTGCTAAACAGAGCATCTTATAATCATATTTAAAGAAAAAAACTTTGTAACTCACAAAACTACAAGATTTGAAAGTATTTATACTTTACTTTAAAAAATATAAATTGACAATTTTTTTAAAATATTTACTTACTTAAAATGTATATAAATGTATGAAATACATTGTAAAATGTAGGAACAGGTCACATTGCTTCATCTTAAATACAAATTAAGTTTTTCAAATCAGTTTATAAGAAGCAACGGTGTTTTTAAGAAAAGTAAGCTATAAATATATTTGCTAAAGATCTATTGACATATATTTGGTTTTGGCATCTTAAGATAAATAAGTAGAAAACATAATTTCAGTAAGTACGTTCTAAAAATACAATAAATAGGCATTCATTTTCATATTTGAAAAAAATCATTTTTACTAAAAAGTTTTAAAATCTAAATAACACTTTAAATAAACTACCTAAATTATAAAAGTGCTCAACAATTTCAGTAAAAATATTTATAATGAAAATACTTCTAGATAGAAAACAACAATCGTTCTTGATAACAATAGATGTAATAGTTACCGAATTTGATTTTAAATTTGTATATATATATATATATATATATATATATATATATATATATATATATATATATATATAGCTATTTAACCTCACAAATATTTGGTGAAGATTTGTATTGCGAAGTAAAATTAGCATTCGTCAGCATGAAAGTAAACAAGAGCATTAAAAAAGTTTGATTACAAAAATGTTGTGTACAATATACGTGAATTTAAAACAGTTCTTTAAAATATAGTGTTTAAGGATTCAAACTTTTTTCACGATTGTTAATAAATTACAATTGAATTTTATCGAAACAGGGCTTTCCTTAATTAAGGAGGTATGTCTAACTTTCTGGAGGGAGAATTAAAGAAGTTGTGGTATTGGGAAACTGTCTGGAGGCCTTTCCAAGTGCCAGTTAGATATATGTTACTCACCAACTGCCACATAAACAGATCAACGACTTGTTTATATCACTCTCAAATAAACATGTGTAGCAGTTAAAACGAAAATAATTCATTGATAATTGAGTAATTATTTAAAACGTTTGAATACATTAATTAATAGTTTTACCTAATCTTAGGTGCCAAGAGTATTTTCTTTGATTTTTATAAGCTCAATGTTTTAATAATATTTAAACATAATAAATATAGTAAGGTTAATTTTTATCAAAGCTAACCATAAACTAACCATAATAGGCTTATAATATGAGTAAACAAATGTAATTTTACATGTTGATGTGTACAATTGCACTTTGATGTTAGCCATAAAGAAGTAAGAAACAGAGGTCATATCCAATATAGTGTTAAATATGTGTTAAAATTTCCTATGTCCTGGATATGTGATGTTAATCAAAATTTGAAAAGTATCATGCACGTGCAATTCAAAAATTTTATTTAATTATGCTACTCAGATCCTACTCACGAATAATAATGATAAGACCCTGCAACACCTGTTGAAGTGAGTATTTTGCCTTAGGTGTTAAATGTACCTTTATTGTTATTATTATAGAATTTTAGTTTAACTTAAGTCTTCACAATCTTACAAAACTCTATCAATTTCAAAATTTGAAAAGCTCTTTTTTAACATATTAAATAGAATAAATTATAGTATTTATTCATTCATATGTTCGGCAGACGCCATTTTAAAAACAGATTCACATAGTGGTATAACAAAGAGAAAAATAAAATTCTTAATTATTTATAAGGAAGAACTCAGATCAAACAAAAATACATCAATATTATTACAAATGAGAACTACAGTAAATCTATTTTAGGCCAACTACCAAAAAAACGTAAACATTAGATAGAGAAAGATAAAAGATATAATGAAACAACAGATTACATATGAAGCAAATAAAATTTAAAATACAAAAATACACAATTAGAATAATAGCAGATCTGCCACTCAGGATGTACTATTAGTCCGAAATTCTAGAGTGAACACCTCCTCCACCTGAGCAGAATTCTTTAGTCGCGAGGCAGAATGCTACTTATGAGCACGTAGATGGTGGTGTTTAGAGAAAGTCTGAACGAGGCAAGTTTAATGGGGACATGAAAATCAATGATCATGAGACGGCCTTGCCGTCAATCAAGCACAATCCTGAGCAGAATTTGACAATCCTGAGCTAAAACAGAAGATTAACAGCTTCTGTATATTCTTCTGTATAGTAATTTAAAAGACCTCAAACCTTCATAATTTTTTTAATTTCCTAAAAAAATCCTGAAGTCTTATTAAAATTTTTTGTACCTGTATAACTTCATTTTGATAAAAACCTAAAATAACTCTATTAGTGATTCTCCTACTTTTTTCATTAAAGTGTAAAAAGAATTAATTGTTGAACTAAAGTAAAATATATTCAAAACGTTGTATCGTAAATAAACGTATAACGTTAATGTTTCTCCGGTTAATGTGGATACCTCATGAAATATTACTGATTGAATCTTGATTGGGAATTTAAAATAACGAGCAAAACGGAGGTGTATTTTTTGGTAGAGAGACATTTTCAATTGGAAGGACAACGTTTCCAGATGAGAGTAAATTGACAACTCAACGGATGACTCTTTATTACTTGGCTCATTGATGGTTTATTCATCATGCTCAAAATTTACTTTATTAATTTTCTATCTGCGATATGTTTCTTCTTCTTCTATCTAAAATTTACTTTATTAATTTTCTACCTGCGATACGTTTCTTCTTCTTCTTCTTCTATCTAAAATTTACTTTATTAATTTTCTACCTGCGATATGTTTCTTCTTCTTCTGTCTAAAATTTACCTTATTAATTTTCTACCTGCGATATGTTTCTTCTTATTCTTCTATCTAAAATTTACTTAATTAATTTTCTACCTGCGAAATGTTTCTTCTTCTCCTGTCTAAAATTTACTTTATTAATTTTCTACCTGCGATATGTTTCTTCTTCTGCTATCTAAAATTTACTTTATTAATTTTCTACCTGCGATATGTTTCTTCTTCTTCTATCTAAAATTTAAATAAAAATTGTAAATAAACTATAATACGTTTCTGTATAACGTAATATACATATCTAACATCAAACTAAATAATTCAGTTAAATTTATTGTTAAAAATAGAAAATAAAAACATTATGCTTTATGTATTGTGGATTTTTTTCCAGGCGTACAAATATTATTCGAATAATAGGTTATAGTGTACATTTATCCATATCTAAATAAGCATGTGGAATTTTGTGAACTATACAGATTGTATTTTTAACAAAAATCTTTTAGAAAATTTGTTAGATATCTATTAGATATCAAGAGTTGACGTATATATTAATAACCCTTTTAGTCCCAACGTCCAGTATACAGGATGCCAACTGTTGGAGACGATTGTAAGCTGTATGAAATACCATAAATATATTGAAGCTCGTTTTTTTGCTTCATTTCCGTTAATTCACTAAAAAGGTAAATTATTTTTTTTTTACTTTTAATAAAACATGGTAAAAATAAATCGTGTTTATTTTTAGTTTTATATTTTAGATTTTTTCAAAAGGGTTTGTAAAATGTAATAATGATCATAAAAGTCAATAACATATACTGTGGTTCCTTTTGCAAAGATATGCAAAAGAATGGTACAAAGAATCTATTTTTGAAATTTGAAAATTAATAATCGTGTCCGACTTCTTTTGTTGTCTTAACACCAGATCAAAATACCATGACGTCGAATATTAAATATTTTGGGGCTGAATGTGTTGAAAGTAGAATTATAGAAATTATTGTTTCTGTTAAATTACTATTACGGGTGTTCACATAAACTTATATAAATATTTATTTATGCGTGGTTAAAAAAAGAGTAATATTTTCTAATCAAATCTAAAAGCTTGCTTTTCAATATCAGTTTTTAACATATAGCTTTAATTCTTGTTATAAGTTTTAACTGTACTTCAGTGATATTATTAAGTTTATTGTTAATAATATTTGTTGCTCAATAAATCATATTTTACCTCCCGGGTCCTTGTTAGTTTATTTATGTTAATTTAAAAGAAACATTTGGTCATTTTTTTCACTTCTTATAATCATTTTCACTGACTGTATTGAAGCTGACTTTATTTTCTGAGCTGAAAACCTTATTCCTTGCCCTGTTGAATATGAAATACAAATTTGTATTTATCGTAATAATAAATACTGGGGAAAGTAGTACCGTATAATCTGTGTGTTCATAAATCAACATTATATTCAGTGAAAATCTCTACATTATTTTAATTAAAGTTATTTTGTAGAAAGGTCTTGATGATCTAATTATTGTCTTCGTAAAAATATCCTTAATAATGATGTATTAAGTAAGTTTAGCTATAATTTTCTCAATGCATAACTGGATAACTGCCCTCGTGTATGATGATACAAATATTAAATTGATTATAATTTTCTATACATATTCTCAAAACAATTTATAAACATGTTTTGAGAAAACGTGTTTATAAATATGATAATAAATAGGTAATCATTTACAAACATGTTTAATGTAATTTACAGCTTTCGAATATCTATATTTAGATTGCATGTTTACAAGTTTCATTTCAAAGGTTATTTTAAAACATTTGGTTTAATTTTGGTTTAAAGAAAACTGTATTTTAGTGGTTATTTGCTTTTTTAGAGATTTTTATTATAATTCAATGCAAATTTCTCTGGTTTACATATGAAAAAATATGTGTGTATTTTTCCAGATTTTAATACTGTTTGTGAATACAGTTGATAAAATGTTAATTTTATGATTAGTTTCCATAATTTTCAGTATAAAAAACAGTATAAAAATTTGTTTAAATTTTTATGAAAGTAATTTTTTTAAAGTATCTAATTATCCTTAACAACGTGCTAATAAAGAAATAAATAATCAATAAGTTATTATCACTCTCAAAATATCACTTAATTATAATCTATCCTGCACTAAACCAATTTTTAATACATTCAAACATCACCATAATTAAGCCAATTAACGTAACACATTTTTAAGAAATCCATTCTTAAGTCCAATAATTAAAATAAAGTTTGTGAAGAGTTTTGTACAGACACCAACACAGAAATAATATATCGTTTATCCTTTAAATAACATTATGTTTGATTCTGAAGCTAATGATTTTAAAAGACTGTTTATTATTTTGTTTCTTAAAAATCTGTAAGTAGTTCAGAATAAGAACAGATAAAATGAAGTTAATATCTTAAAAATGTTTGTAACATATACAGGGTGGTTATAAAGTCACTCCCTCTTTTTTTCCACAATTTACATTTCAAGTTTTCCAATGCAATGCCGTTCATTATGTAGGAAGATATTTTAATTAATATGGAATATCGGATGTAACCTGAGGTCAAGATATTGGAGTTCACTTCCAAATTCCTCATAAGAAGACAGTCATGCCATATGTCTATGATTACCTTTTGACCCTGAAAACAATAGTATATGTAAATGTCGAAAGAGTTGTTCTGCTCCTCAGATATCAGTAGGTTAAAGATGTAGACGTCGACTTACGTTTGTAATGAGAAGACAGTCATGCGACGTGTCTATTAACATTGCCTTTTCACTCAGAAAACAATGGTATATTTAATATTCAAAAGGGTTGTATCGTTTTTAATGTGAGGAATATTTAAAGGAATGTTCATTAAATAATAAAAACGAAATTACACAAAAATATTTTTAGGGAAAATAACGAAATATTGGAAAAAGTACACCAATTTGGAATTTTAAATAGTTAATTGTTTTCAGGGTGAAAAAGGTAATGTTAACAGACATGTCGTATGACTGTCTTCACATAAATAATTCAGAAGTTGACTCCTATATCTTGGAAGTCAGGTTACTCCCAATATTCCTTATTACTTAAAAAGTTATAGCATCTACTTATATATGAATTTCATCCCTAACACAAAAACTTCAAGTCTTCACTAACCGGAGTTTGAGGAAAATACTAAAAATTTACTGGCCCAATGTTATCTCAAACAGAGAGCTGTGGAATACTACAAATGAAGAACCTGTAGATTTGCAGATCAAAAAACGAAAGTGGCGGTGGATTGGGCACACACTAAGTAAAAATCAAGATGCAGTGGAGAAACAGGCTTTGAGTTGGAATCCCCAGGGGCAGAGGAGACGAAGAAGACCAAAAATAACCTGGAGAAGAACAGTAGACGAAGAAATAAAAGCCGCAGGGAAAAGCTGGAGAGAAGTGAGAGCTTGGCTGCAAACCGAGTCCGATGGCGTTGTTTCATAGAGGCCCTATGCTCCGTGCAGGAGTGAAAGGAAATAATAATAATAATAATAATATATGAATCGCATAAATGAAAAGGACTTTACACAGTATATAGATTATAGAAAAAAAAGGGTGGTGGAAGGGAATTTATGTCCGCCCTGTAAATAAAAATATAATTAAACTGTACGTACAGTAATAGAACGAGTATAAAGGTACTACGGTGGAGGAAAGGTAACCCTCTAGAGGGAGTTCTTGTGATTTATGGCCTTATTGGCTTCGAATGAGTCATCCAACAACAATCACATTTGTTCCCCTCCATTTATATTTTTTCGACAAGTTCTGTTTATTTGGTATTCATTCATAACGTATTACTACGTAACTAACAATGCACTATCGTAACTAATATATGGTATTCTGTACTAGTACTTGGTAATTAGTTTTACATAAATAAAATGTAATATATGAGTTAAAAATAAAAGTATATCTAAGTTTGCTCTGAGTCCACAAATATTCCACAAATAAAGTATCAAATTTGGCGATAGCAAAATTACCAATAAATAAATATACTAATTCTAGCGATCAGTATTGAGTAAATAATTATTTATAGTTTCCTAATTGCATATTACGTATTGATAGAAATTTTATTTTTGAAAATGTTTAGATTCTCGATGTTGTAAGAAAAGTAGGATTTTTAACGTATAGGAAATATAAAATTCGTTACAAACCTATGAATAAATAGGTTATTTTTAAATCTAGTATAATTTTCCACTATATATTTGCAAGAAATAAAAAGATACAAGTTGATAATTTATTACAAATTTACCAACTATTTTATATTTAAATAGTAATCATTTCGGTGATTCCAACCAAAGTCATGAGTTACCGTGAAAAAGTTTTAGTACGAAAAAAGAATTTTAAAATTATGATAAAAAATGTTCTAATTTTTTCATACTATTTTCTAATTATGTTATTAAAAATATTACACTTACTGTATTAATAAGATACATCCATATTTTTTCAACTGACTAGTAACATGGGAAGTCAATTTAGGCAAAAATCACTGTAAAATTGTTGTTTATTTTATTGTTTTTAATCTTACAAATATAGATTTCGTTTATTTATATTTATAGCATCTATGGAAACAAAATGATAAATTAAGCTGGAATTCGACAAAATAGGAATGAAAACTGAAAAAAAACTTGATATGAAAATTACTAAAGCCTGAGTGGTATAGAACTGGGAAATATTGATGATAGGACTTAAACAATAAAGAGGACGGCATTTTGACATATATATAATAAAAAGTCTTTTATTGCTTTGTGGACATAAAGTGTGTATAACATAGATTTATTGGTGCTTTTCTATAAACGTACATTCACTCAAACATATTTTGGATGGTTTAAATGCTTACTTTTAGAGCTTTAGTACTCTTGCATCCGACAAACCAATCTCCTTTTTAATTTTTTTCAAGGGTGTTGGGATTGCTTTAACTGTTATTTTTACTAAACAATATATTTTGGAATCAAATGCTTCTTTATCTAAAAATACAATTTGTGTTTTATCATATTACGTGTTAATAGACATCACTAATAAATAATAATCATTAAAAGCAACCAAAAAAGGATAAGAAGTATAAATATTATAGCTTAGATTTTTTGAAAACTATCTTAATCAACTTCAGTAAGAAAGGATCATAAAGTAAACATCTTTCTTTTGTTAGTTGTTCTGGTCTGAAAATATGACACTAATTTTACTTAATTCGATCACCATATAATCAGGTAATTATTGTCCTTACGCTATACGAAATTTGTTTTTAATCGTAATTAATCGCTATTCTTGGCATTTTAATCAATAAAATATCTAACGATAGATTCCCATTGGATGTAAGACGTTCCCATCAGCCATCACCAAGACAACAATGTCCCTCATAACAATGGGTATCGGATCAGCTGTTTCAATTGTTTCCTGTAACAATCACTAACACGAAGCAGCTTAAATTAATTAACTGTGGTAGATAATTACTAAACTGTAATCTGAAATATAAATGTTTCTAACTTACTTATTACTTATTAGAATGTTGTTAAACTATGAAACATATATAAATAAATTATTATGTGAGAATAATATATTTATGTTTTAATATATAGGTTTATAACTTCTCTTTTATGATAGTATTTGATTACCAAATAAAAGGTTTTCTTAATTTTAAAACTATAGTTGTGACTAGAGATCATGTAATTTTTGCTCCTTAAAGATCACTTATTTTCTGGAGATATTCCTTTTCATATTATTTATATGAAATCATTATTGGATAGTTTTGTGTTATTGGGCAAGTAATAAATAAGAACTAGGGATTTTGGTGATATGATAACATTATTGTTTCGATAGTGAGTAAGTGGTTTTTTTCTGGAGTGAGCCATCTTTACCTGTTCTACAACTTAAACTATGTGGCAAAAAGCTTGATGTTCAAATTCTATTCATTCAAGGCAATGAATATCAGAGCTAATTATTTTCATGAATATTGCAAGTTTATACCATGAGTTAGCCATGGTACATAAGTAACCATTTCATTGTTATACTTCATTTATTAAGCGACTTTACATGAGCGAGCTTTTTAACACTTGTCGATCTTTGATGAGCGTTGTTGCCAGGATCAAACTGCATCTGGTAATCTATAACAATATATAAACAATAAAAAACAAAAACATGTAGAAATCAATAATGGTGATTTATTTAAATTCAACACAAATTCAAACAATTACGTCATTAGAAGGTGTAGGTAAAAACTGAAATTTGACAGCCATACAAGGCGTTAGTTAGGGGTTGCCATGGTTACGGCTGGCTAATATGAATGAACACACATCTATAAGAAAACACACTTTATAGGAAAAAGTCAGTCTATTTTCTTTAGGTTTAATAACTGACCAAAATGTTTTAGTACACTGAGTAAATTCAGTGTGAGAGAGACAGATATAGTCAGAAAATTGTGTGACAAAGACAGATATAGTTTATGCGCTCTCTCTTATACACACTGACGTGAGGGAAAACGTGATCCGCATCATCTACCGGCCACTTATTGAACTAGCGTGTTATAAAGCTATGCACCACGCTAAATCGTTACCTTAACGTCTGCACTTCTCATAGCATTTTGAACCTCCTTGTAGTTCCATCACTTTCTGTTGGAGTGCTCTGAAGTCAAGTCTTGAAATTCATTTAATGGACTTCAGACATTTCAGGCCTACTACAAACCACAAATTCATTATAAGGTTTATATTCTCTCATGTGACCCTTTGGATGTTCAGATCCCTTCAATGCGTATTTATTTTTTGGGTGTTATCTAAGTGTCCCCTATTGACACCTCACAGTTAAGGTGTCTGGCATACAAATTCCAGACATCGTAGACAACATGAGAAAATATAGCTGGTACTTGGAAATAGGTAAATGTTTTCATTGTGTTTTGAAATGTACTTATTTTTACTGTCAATACAAAGAAAGGTTTTGCTTTTATCTTTCTTATTAAATGTATGCTTGTTTTACAATGTAAAAACCTACACAAAACAAACACTATATCAATACTAAAAAAGGTTAATTTTAAGAAATTTAAAACTAACTCTAGAAATATTTTTATACACTAATTAATATAGTCCTTCTTTTAGATAACGCATTAATAAAGGGTTTACGATTGAATTTCTAATTATCAAATTTTAAAATAATTTTTTTGTTCCACGTGGACTAATAGTGTATATATTTAAACGTTATATGGTATTTAATATTTATAACATTAATATATTGCTATAACTAATATTTAAGTCGATTTATTTATGAATTAACGATCATATTATGTAACACCTTATTAGATATGGTCCAGCGTATGCCCAATGGGATGAATACTCCTCGAATTATACTAGATAATATTATCCTCCACGTGCAACTATTATACAATTGTTATAAGGCTGACTAAATATAGTAACATTGTGCCCTTTCTCGTGTTCTGAATTATGTACCATAAATTAATTTTCATTATGGACTTTTCCTGCTCATTTAAAAGAAACAAATGTATAATCTATATTTTATCAACGATTGTTTCGTGAAATTAAATAATGAAATTACAGGGAATGAACTGTATCGTTTTTATAGTATTTTATATACAATCTTGGGTTCTCTGGTTCGACCGTGACAATTGGATATATATAAGCAATGCTCTACTGTACATCAATTATATGTGAATTACAATATACACAGAGAACAAGTGTTGTATTCACGTAAACAGCTGCCTTGTAAATGAAGTTTGTAAAGAGTTCGATACATCAATAGTTAATGTATATAATGTACATAACAGATGTATACAGTCGTACTCAGAAGACTACCGGCTTGTATATATTTTGAATGATTATGGAAAACTTACCAAAAATATATTAAACATATTTTTCAAGCTAATTAAAACATATTTATAGGACAAAAATAATGTTTTAAATATATTATTTTAAAATAAACAAAAAAATAGCTTTCTATTATTGGTAGAAATGTATTTATGTTTATTTTTCTATACATTACCAAGTGATTATTCATTAGCTTTGACAATACAGTGCAGTTAGTACTCGAATTGATTTCTGAACATCTCTCGATATAGATAAAACAATATTTTTATTTGCGTGTCGAGTGCAATTTTAAGTAATATAACGGTTTACAAAATTACAAAAGTAAAATCAATAACTTTTAGATTTTTGGATTAAGCGTTGGCTTCAGAATTTATAGTTTCAACTGACAACAGTGTCGTCAAAGTGTAATCTACACTATTTACAATATTATAAGATAATATAACACATATTAAATGGTGATCAACTTATAAATAGTGTAGATAGCTCTCTGACGTAGTTGTCATCGATTTTAGTTTTTGATAACTCTATATACAATGTAGTATGATCACTAATGTCTTTCTCTATACGTGGGGATTATTTTTTTTTCGAACCTTATCGGATTTATTTCATATTCTGTTATATTTATATCTTATCTTTCAGGGAAAATTAACTCTATGTACTATTTTGCTATGATTGTACATTTAGATTCATACAGAAAAATATATCATAGATCTGCTAAGTTAATTCAATATGAACGAGTTAAATTTGTTGTAGAATGGATTTGTTTTGGACTTCCAAAACTTAGGTTAGTTCTAAGAATAACCTTAAGTGAAACTAATTTTATGTAATGCAAATTGTAAGATGGATGTTACCTTTTTATCTAAATATATAAAGCTAGCAAAAATCCTATAGTACTCGTATTTGTAAACAAACAAGTTAACACATCCGCTTATAGAAAAGAATAGGCCAAAATATATTGAACCAATTAAATTACATTTATAGTTTTTGATACTAAAAAACTGCACAAAACTAGGTTAAGAATAACTTGTATTTACTCAAATAACTATATAGGCACAGAAATCATACATAATATGAGACAGAATACTGTCCGCTTATATGAGTCCTAATAAAGTGGCTTTCTAGTACAGTGAAACGGTCTCCCTCTCTTAAAACTAATAGCTGAGCTAATAGTACTCCAAATAGTCGTCCGAGCTTATATCTAACAAATCACCGTTAGATAGCAGCACATGTGGCACGTAGCTGTTCAATATGTTTCATAGGCTTAATCTTATGACATGCATGTAATAGAATAACTACTTGCAAATATGTAACGTAATACTTATGACCCTTCAAAAATAATTCGTAGTAAAATACAAAATGGAAATAACAAATACCAAAGTAAACACTATACACAATAATATCGAGAACAAACTATTACAAAGCACTGTTGTACACTCACAATGAACTTATTAATGGGGGGGGGGGTACCATTGGAAATGCCACTGCAATCTGAAAGCGTATTTTGAAATGGCCAGTATGATAAATAAAAATTTCGCTAACAAACAAAATAAAATTACTAAAGTTTGCTAATTTTTCTTAACCACCTAATTTACATGTTATCTGTTCAAATATTTAACAATCCATATGTTATTTTAGTAACAGTACAATAGGCACTTATGTGCGATTGTTTTAAGTAGTACAAAATATATTTTAATTTAAATTCTTAAATTACATAAAACAGGTGAAAAAGAATACTAATTAAAAGTCCAGCTTATAATAAAAAAATTGTGTTAAAAAATTAACAGTTGCACTTGTTATTCGTTAATATAAAAAGAAAATTGTTCAAAATAATTTAGATGTATACATTTGATTCATAATTATGAAACTATTGTAAAATATATAATAACAGTTTATAATAACATGCGTAATTTTTACTTTTGAATTTAAGAACACAAAAAATGTCCCTATTGAAAACTAATCTATAATTAGGTTCATTATCAAATACAATTAGTCATCCTTGAAACAATCAGTTAACTTTAAAGCTATTGACAGGATAGCAACAATACACAATTAGATGCGTATCAATTTAAAAAAAATGAAAATGTATTTAACTTCCGATCTTAACTCGTTTACTTTGATTGGTTAGACCAAAACTAAGTTTAGAGGAGAATCAAGTTTCCCAAATGCCCCAGGCGTTATCAGCACTAACACCAATCTCCCAACTTTTAATCAGTTAGGGAAAACTTCAATAATCCAGAGGATTAACAATTTGTTGAGAGTTTACAAAAGTAACGTTCATCTTGTTAATGTAATTAATTGTTCGTTGAATATAAAATTTAAAAAAATACGTGTGAATATATTATTTATTTTAAATTGTAGGAAAGTAATTTAATTTTTTTGTAAATTACTCACCAGTTCACACGCTCTGCAGGGCTGTATGTGAACTTAATTCATCGAATGGAGAACTACCTGTGAGATCAGCTGGTTTTTTCGATCTATAATTTATTTAATGAATGTCCCGACTTGACACGGGCGCGCTTAGTGGCACTTGAGTGTAAATCTGACACACGGTGTTGCCAAGAGTACTGTGTTTACATACGACAGACAATAATTAATCACTTGTTGAGGTTGAAATTCCACTGAAGAGACATTTTTAATTAATTAAAATAATAATACATTAGAATAATATATAAATAATCCGTTGACAACAACTATAAACAATAGGAAACGAAAATAATAAAGACGATATAAGCAAGCAAAAGACATTCTACGAACAAACCAAAATGTCAAAAAAGTAGGTTATAAAACAGATTTTGATACGTGGCAACAAGGTTAGATGTAAAGACGTTGCTATAGCTGCGACTGGCTTACATCGTCACGCCACTGGTTAGAGCATTCCCAAACTCCTCGTAGTTCCAGCATCTGCGTAAGAGTGCACTGAAGTCTAGTCATTAATAAATAAACAATAGCACTCCACAGTTTGAAGCCTTATCCACTAACTACTTCGTACCTTTCTAGCAAAGTTTACATTTGTTAACAGGATGCAAAGAAGTTCAGATAAAATAGTTGAACAAATTAGAACCACAATTTAAATAAAACATACGAAAACTTTATAAAACGGTGTTTATATTATATATCAAAATAATACAATCATATATCAAGGAAATATGTGACTAAATCACCACTAAAACTCAAAAAAAGTTTTTTTTTTTTTTTTTTAGTTGTATACAATTTTAACTATACGTGTAAAAGTTGTTCTAAGGGACGGTTCAAGTAATTAAGTCCCCTTTATTGGCCCCACTAAAGTTGTCAAACATTGTTCCAGATTGTTTCCTCTCCATCCAAGTTTTTCTTTGTCAAATCCCTTCAATGTTGACAAGTCCTTTCAATTTTGAAACAGTTTCTAAAACCTCTCTTGAATGATGTTTATTTTAAATTTTACTTGCAAACAAATTTGCTTCTATTGAAAACTAATATAAATTGCTAGTGGTATAAAAAAATAACATTTTTATCATGATAAATAATTTAAAATAACTATTATTTGTAACATAAACAAGATTTTAGATATATTTCTCAGTAGATATTTTACTAACAAAATGTTGATTACTTTACGGATGACTAAAACCACAAAATGATTAATTACAATTTTAAGTGAAGGAAATATTTACATTTCTATTGAGAAACACGCAAAGGCTGTTTTGAAAGATGAATATTTAAGGCCAAATTAAAAAAGAATTTGCTGTTATAAACATATTTTAACTATGAATAATGCTTCATCTTATGACAGTATCTTAGCATTAATAAAGTAAAATAAATATATTAACTATATTATTACACTAATCACTAAATAAAAAATCATTTTTCGACAGCCACTATCCCCTATAGACGTACGGAAAGTTGGATGTTAGCAAGTAACAGAGATTTTAATATCAATAGTATTATCTATAGTAATTTTGTAAACAGTTTCATACAAACTGCTTTTGTAACTATACAAAGAGCTCTTCTGATCCTTTATAGTTTTAATAAATTGTATAAAAATTAAAACAGAACAATACGAAAATTACGAAGTGTTTATTGTACTTTTCCTGTTTTTCAGTTTTTATTCATGTATTGTTTGAAAAATAAAATGTCTTCCTTGTATTTAAAACTTATTCTACTCTAGACTCGAATAATTTAAACAGATCTTGAAGGTATTACTTTGATTAAATATTACTTTAAATTATTTTAATTTAATAGCAGATTCACATAACTTGTAGCATACAATTTCAATGAAAAATTAGTAAATCTTCCATTAAGGACAATAATTTTAAAATAAAAATCCTAGCCAAATGGTTGCTGGAGTTAAACATACTTCACAAGATCGGGTGATTATTGACAGAAGAGTCGATACTATAAAATACCTCTTCTTTCAAACACCGTTGATAATCTGAAACAACAAAGAATAAAAAACAACATAATTTTAATGTAAATATGCGTTTGTCTATCAAGAAGTAAATAACTTTTTTTGCTGTCTCTCAACATAAATGTAAATGTGTCTTGGTTATTTATCGTTCGATTCCAACTTGTTTGATACTGGCAGATTAGTAACACAACTATCCAAAAAAAGTATTCTTAAATTTTTGTGTATTTTTTGCCGTTTTCCCGCAACTTCCGTTTAAAGTTTAAAATGGCCGCCATTTTTAAATCTTACGTGGATCAAGTTATTTTTTTTTTTATATGTTCTTACTATACTAATATTCAACGCGAGTTTCATTACGATCAGCTTAGCCAACTTAGAGTTAAAAATTATTTTGTGAAAACTACAAAATGGTGGATATCCGGTAAACTAAGCGTTTTTGAGAAACAAATATTCTTGGATTTCTCCTTTATCTTGACCTATATATCCATTTCCCGAAGTTTGGCACTTTATTTCTGGGACGTCAGATAATGTCATATAAGTTGTGGCATGGTAAGCCAACCTAATATACCATAGGCACGTAGTTAATTGAAATACTGTCTGTTTGGTTAAGGTTCGTAAGTGTATGCTACTCATAAAATTAAGTCGATGCTCTACGACAAAAAGATAATGAAACATTTTTTATTAAGAAATAACAAAATATAAAATGTTATTTTTCATCTTTCAACAACTTTGAACTGTCTTATGTGCTCTGAAAACCGTTTAACATTCAAGGGTAACAGTGTTAGGGGAAGACACAATTTTAAAAACATACTCTGTATACTTTTTTTTAAAGGGGGTACTTTAAATTGAGATTTTTCCTCGTTAGGAAAATTAAGGAATTAGTTCCCCGTTAGGAACTAGAATTTAAGTATTTAGAAAATAGTATTTTCAGAAGAGCCTATTTAAAAAATGTTCTTATAATTTATGATCAGATCCACCCTTCTTTTTTAAAGTACGTAATATCAAAAATAAATTAATCTGAAGTCGAATTCGGAAAGTGATAGACGAGAGAGTGGCATTACCAATTAGAAGGGCAAAGTTTTTCCAGATAAAAGTAAATTGACACTTTGACAAATAGCGGCAACTTCTCTCGTTGTTTGTACCCTCTAATTGATATTGATTAATTGGTTACCAACAAAGGTGAATGGTCTGTCTCTTTTTATCCAGTTGATAAAAAAATTAAATCAGGATAAACTGGAGAAAATGTTGATGAAATGAAGGAAATAAATATACTTACTATTTTATCAATGAAAAGTGAAAAAGGTGTACGTTAAAGGTTTCACCTGAAAAAATGACAGCCCTTTTCAACTGTAACTAATATAAGGAGCGTTTTGTTGACTTAGGTTATGTTAGGTTAGATTAGGTTAGGTTAGGTTAGGTTAAGTTAGATTAGGTTAGGTTAGGTTAGGGTAGTTACCGGACAAAGAGACGAGGCACACTGTGCTTATTACTGTGAGACTAGATAAAGGTATCCCTGTAGCAAGACTATAAGATTGTATATCGTGACTATTATTGAATTACAATAGTTAATACTTACTTTTATCAAGGAAGACGAAAATAATTTGGTTTTGAGTGGAGGCAAATAACTGAATCTGTCTAAAAATATACTGTAGCAACTGCGTTTAAGGGTAATAAGTTTCTGACTGACTTTTAACTAAAACTTGGACACTTTTTCTTTCGTTGCTTATTCAACAAATTTTACAATATTAATTTGTTTTTGCATAAACTATGTTCAGCGCTAGTGGCGCAGTGCTGTAACCCAGCTACTTGGAGACAAAGTTTTGTGGATATTGTAGACAATAAGTGCTGTAATAAGTCCACTTAATAATGACACGGCATCCGCGGTTGTCATTGGCGTGGCTCTAATACTACGTGGTCCGACATAACACTGAAGGTCCCTTAGTTACCCTGCCTTTTGGGTTTTTGATAAATAATAGGGATCCGTTGACCTTAGTTAGTAAAGATGACTACACTCATTGATCTACACACAAATACCATATTTGTAATATTAAATATCTAACACCGTGTTGTGTTTGACACATAATGAGTGATTTTTACTAAACCGGTTATGTATGTAATTTTACATTTTTTGTTCTTTTCAGGAAAATTTTACCAAATTCTAGCATATTTTTAGCATCAATATTGAACCAAATATCATACATCCGTTAATAACCCTCGTCCTTTGTTATTTTTATCGTATGTGAATGCTCAGTCAGCACTTAAGAACATCCTTGTTAGGTGAAAGAGCAACCAATTATCACTACAATACATTTTATACGTCTACAGTACACGTGTAAGCTGAGACAGATTATAGCCGCCACTAAATATATCATCGCTTTATATCACTAAATGATTCATCACGTGTATTGTATAAATAGCTCTTTAATATAATACAATCATCATGCACTCATATTTTAAGTAAATATCATACTATTGAAAAAACTTTAAATAACTATAAATAACATTGTAGCTTTTTATTTATTAATTTTTTAAGGTATAAACTTTACACTTCTTGATTTATTTTTAAATTAAATATATGAATAACATATCAATATGATGAAAGTTTCCAATTTAAGTATAAAAACTTCACCCTCTTAACCAGAGATTTATATGAAAAGGAGACTTCGCCAAGGAACATTTCTACATATGTACTAAAACGTTATGCTTAGGACTAGGATATTGCAAAGCAAGCTGCTCCCCAAACTGTTGATCTCCTGTAGTATTTTATTATAAATGTGCTTTACACTGTAGAATGAAATTATTTAATTTGTTTTTAATTTATGCTTAAGAACTCTTAATTTATTTTTATTTCTTGTATTGTGGTTGTGGTACACATAATTTTATGTAACCAAACATACTATCTTGTATATTTTTACATATAGTACAATCCAGGTAATTTAAGAAAATCAATCTCTAAATGTTCTGATACAAGATTATCTGAACGAGAAAACCATCATACCTTTGAGCATTGTTTCCCAGTGATTTTAACGTCGCATATACTTGTTCCATAGCCTAACAATAATTCAAAATATGCTAAATACAACATAATTCAGCTCTACTACTTTCTATTGAGTCAGTCATAGAGTAATACATATATCAAATCAAATTTCACTACGTAGTACATTATAAGCAAAAGTTTAGAGCAGTATAACTTTTACGTGTACATTCAAAGGTAAATTAGTCAAGTTAGGTTAGAAGAGAAGCTATGTCTTAATTTTCTAGCTACACTTAATTTTCTAGAAATCCTTAAAGGAAAACTGTATGTTCCATCCAAGACTGCTTTGTACTGACAAAAGAAGTGGTCCTTTTGTGTTACCGTTCTTTATAAAGCTTAAATCTGATTTATTATTTCTGGTCCTGTTTCTCTTGTCATCCTTCTGCCCACAAAGAGACGTCTAAAACTCTTATTCTATTCTCGTACATTTGTATTACATATTTTTAAATATATTCTAAATACAGTACAAGTAAACGTCACAGAACACAAATGTATTACAATATAAGCACAATATGCACAAATATATTACAATACAAGTACAAAATGCACAAATATTATGGTGACCAATTTCGGTGAACCACACTCACCTTCTTCAGACCAGAGTAATTAACAAAAGAATGGAAAATGGTGTTTTACATGATTATTTAAAGAGCGAACGGTGTTTATACTGTCCTTTTCGTTTCTTACGTTGTGTTTCGAGAGTTGAAACATGGATAAAGTTTAATACTTATAATATATAAATTAAAAGCTTGTATATTTTAAAATGCTAAAAATACATTGCTACTGCAGTTAATTTACAATTCTAAGAAAGCAGTTATTAGTAACCCTGCAAGCTTCACGTGCCAACACCCTCGTTACCACCTGCATACACGTTATAAAAATAAACATTTGTTATATGTATTCATATCAACATTAAAGAGATATAAAAGCAGTGGGTCTATTAGATCAATTAGTATGGACCCGAGGTGATTGTTTACATTTTTCAGAGGCACAAAATTATAAATACAACAAAAATTATGTACATCTTTATAACTCTTTTGTAATAATTAAATAATAGACTTATATTTAAGTATTTTTAGGGGAATAAGAGAGGAACTTACAACCTTTATTATTAATAAATAAATTTCTATCGCATAAGTACATAACTCGCTATTGCCTCTCAAAATATATTTTTAATTTATTCATTACTCGTTTACACTTAAATATACATTACTTAATGGAAAATAAAAATTAGAAAAATAGATCACAGTAGCCTATAGTTTAAATGTGTTAGCTATTATCTGAACACTAAAATAACTAAAGACACAACTCATTTATTAATTAATGAGTTCTGATGCAGCTTCTTCAATGATGTTAAAGAAGTTTGGGAATTGGAAAACTTTCAAGAACTTTTCCCAGAATCAATTAGTTCCACTTGAACTGCCAAATGTCACGTACATATATTAATAAATAAATTGAGGCACATTTATTCAATAATTTATTCTTTAACTCCAATTCCTTTAAATTTGTTGGATAAATTTAACATATAAATATAATAATTTCCTTTACTTCTTTGTTCTCCTTTATATTTAAGCTACAGAAAATAATTATACTATGCCAAGACTGGTAATTACAGTGTTCTCCAGCAAATACTCTGAACAAAATCGAGCCTCCGACACTCTACCTGGTGTTGACTTTTAGAACTACAGTACTTGCAACTCATTCGACTATCTATCAGAAGACCGATTGTCGTCTCAGTCCATGGCCTCGCCAGGCTTTTCTCACCCGTCTGTCAGCCGTGCCATCAGCAGATAAACAATAGTATTTTACTTCACTCGCAGACCTCTCTCGCTTACATTATTTAAAGTATGTATTTACAATTTGTACACTCTTTACAAACTAAGTAAGACCTTGAGTAAATAACCTTGAGAGTAGGCCTCTTTTAGCTGGTTTTGGTTCACTTAAAAGAAAATTTAAGTGAAATTACATGGTTTTATGTATTCAAAATAAAAACCAGGAGACATATTGAAATTTCATCCCAAGATGCTCAGAACAATCTTGTTATCTTTCAAAAAATGTGAAGCCCAAAAGTGTACGTCCTTTAATAGGACGTATTAAAAATCCTGCAATCGTAATTTTAGTTTAACATTGGCCGTATAAAGAAATAAAGGACCTTTTCCGTTAATTCACTCTTACTACTTTTTTCGTTACTTCACTATCACTACGTTTTTATCGTAATTACGGTTAGGTTAGGTTAAGTTAGGTTAGGTTAGGCTACTAAAGTTGATCACAAACTGGTAAAACTAATGATTCACTTACCGCCGAATGCGCTCTCCGTGTGTAAGTTCTTGGAAAGCGATAAGATAAAGCTGGCAACATCGGATTCCAAGCGAATAAGGAATAAGAAAGTGGACGTAAAAATTATTGGGGAACAGATTTTAGAGCAATAGAATATTTATCAAGTTGTAGTGGATTAACGGAAACAAAAAAAGTAGTGGTATTGAATTAACGTAAAAGATCCAACAAATCCTACAAAGTGGCAGGTATAGTTGATTCCTATTTTAAATATTTTTACGAGAACTACATGAGAGTTTCATCATATAACACCCATTATATTACCTAAGGCAAGGGAAGAGGGTGAATGTGTGGGGCCAACCACTAATGGATATTGTAATTACGATATGACACAGAGATTACTGACAGTCTGGCACATCAGATATCCACCCCAATATACTGTGACATTGTTAGAGAATGTTTTAATAACAATGTCATTAATTAAAATCAGTAAATTTTCAATACTGAAATCGTGTTATTTCCCAATGATTACAAATAGAAAAGTCAATCTTAGAGTGTCACACTACTATTATTCTAATTGTGTGATCTTTGTCCGGCCACCGCTAGATTGAGCCTGTTGTTATGTTATAGCCTAGAGTAAAACAGAGAATAACAGAGAGAGCAGGGTGGCAGACTGGGAAGAAAGAGAGAGAGAGAGAAATTATAAAATATAATGAGTATGAGAGAGAAAAAAAATGGTGGTCAGCGATATTGTGTTGGGAGACAGGTATGTAATTTCATCTCGTGCAGACAGCTTTATTACTCTCTCTTTTCGCTTGATAACTTTATAATACGTTCTGCTAAGCGTAGATTTTATTCATATACATTAGTGGTACTGACCCATCCTAAATCCCACGTTCGTATGGTGCTATAAATGGGTTTATTTGTGTTAATGCTACCGTCCGACTATTTTATTGCTGGTGATATCATTATTACCACTGTACATTTAGGGGTGGGCTTTACCGGTTTGATGGTTCAGTGGCTAAGGCTTCGGACTGTGGAGAGCAGGGTCCAAGGTTCGAATCCCCATCTGAAGTGTCGATTGGACTCGTAGAATAAAATTCACGCACAGGACTGCAAGTCCATGTAAACTGGCATGTGATGTTCACATGGCACTTTTCCAAGTATCAAAACTTGGACAAGACAATGAAGTCCATTGTTTTGTTTAAAATTGGAGGAAATATAACTTATTAAAATAATTTGAAAAATTCCAGCAATTCCAATAAATTGTTTGTTCTTATTATTTTTCACTTTCTAGGCAGGCAACTTTCTTGTCGATGTTTGAGGCTGCCTTTTAAATGAAAGGTATCACAAAAATAAAAATTTATTGAAATTACTGAGAAAATTTAATACAGTAAAGCTTTATTTAATATTCAGTGAGGTTCTCAGAATCTTGTTAACAACACTACACTTTACTAGATAAATAATGCGTAAGGGGGAAAAGACAGTGGAGACAACTTAAGCTACTCCCAAGACGTGATCTGAAAACCGAGAAATGTCTGTCTCTAAGAAGAAACAGATTGGGGTGGCAGACATCAGTTTACTTATATGTCTCTCTTCACACCACCTTGAATGTTAAGTAGACTTGGATATGGAGGGAAAAGGAGACCGTGGAGACAACTTTAGTAACTTTCAGAACGTGATCTGAAAACCGAGTAATTTCTAGATCGGTGGCAGACATCAGTTGACTTAAGTGTCTCTCTTCACACCACCTTGAATGTTAAGTAGACTTGGATATGGAGGGAAAAGGAGACCGTGGAGACAACTTTAGTAACTCTCAGAACGTGATCTGAAAACCGAGTAATTTCTGTCTCTAAGGAGAAACAGATTCGGGTGGCAGACATCAGTTGACTTGCGTGTCTCTCTTCACTCTACCTTGAATACTAAGTAGACTTAGCCATTGATGGGTTGTGTTAGGTTAGGTTAAGGTAAAAATTACAATCTAAAATGTTTATTTACCACAATTTTGGCAAGTTAGTGGAGGGATTTCACTTGGTAGAATTCTTTTAGTCATTATAACTGATAACGTCGGATTCTAATACACGTCCAATTTAATCATAATCCATAAGAACCTTTACTTTCACCTCAGAATCATCCCCCTTGGAAGATATTTTAACACTTATACGCAAGCGCTATGAAGTAACTAATCCATCTGTTTACTTTTGCCCGAGGTAAAAATAATACATAGCGAACTTAAAATAAAACTAGGTTATTTCTTATTAGCCCAACAGTCATTACGTGGAAGCCAAACCACGTAGTATTGGACTGATTTTGAGCTAATGGACACATAAATGGAAACCATTGACAAAAATATCGGTATTAAGAGAACTGACAATTTAGGCCTAGCTTTGTTATTTGTATAAATGCAATGTTAACCATATAAATTTCACATTACACTTATGTTTAAACATGTATATGCCATACATTAAATATTGAAATAAAAATAATGGAATATAATACTTATTTTATACCTTATGAGGAGTTACATTGAAGTAGGGTGTAATATAATTATGTAAATGCTCAAAGAATATCTCATTTTATTAATAAGAATGTATTCACGCTGAGGTTATAACTATTTAAACTTATTTTCTTATTATGATATTTAATTAACTTTATAATAATTATTATAAATGCAATGTATACAAACACAAAATTAAAAGATAATGTTTTACATTTACAAAGTAATAATTACATTATATTTTATTTTTACTATTTGGAGTTCTAATTTAAATTATCTACTGTGCAGTGTAAGTAATGAATTATAGTTACAAATTTCATGCCATTCTTACTATAATTATCTTTCTTATTATTGTTTCTTTTCTCAGAGAGAATACAATATATTATAATATTTGTTAAAAATATTTCAGTATAGGTCAAATTCTTACAAAACATACAACTAATGAAAAGTGAGTAGAGCAAGTACATAGTGGGTTTGTAATCAACTTGTCAATTTCACCCTTACTTAGCCAAGCCATCCCCTTCAATTGAGGACCCATTTGTCACAGTCACAATTTTCACAGTTGCTGTATCATTATTGCCCTATATTACAGAAACAGCTCGTTCGAAAATAAAAATCGGCAAAAACAGTATTGCTATTTCCAATGTGTCAGTCAAATTACTAGCAATATCTTTTATCTAGATCGAAAAAGACATCCGTGAGTTCTGGATAATCGTTTGTGAAACGTATACTTACGTCGTGGGGTGCGAGCGTTGGGCTACGGATCTCAGGTTTATATGACCGCAGAGAAGAAAGAAACAGAGGTCAAATCCAATCCAATAGAGCCCTGAATGTGTGTCGAGTTAGTGTGTCGAGTAGTTACTTCTCCAGTTTTCCATGCGGGTGTAGAAGGGCCAGCACATTGTCAGTGCCTTCCTTTATACCTCCCAAATACTTAAGGATAAATGTAATAGATATTACCCCATATTTATAGAGATGTACATTTGTTTGAGTCTATACATATAAAACTCACACTAAGCCTTTTGCTTCTGCCATAAGAAAGCGATCTAAGTTTCTTTTTTTCTTCATTGTGATTGAAATAAAAAATTTTTCTATAGCAAAATTTGTTGCTATAAAAAAATATAGGATACCTAAAAACTGTAAAATTATAGAGAACCTAATTAATGAGATAATTTCTTTACATTTTTGAAAATCTGTATGTGTTGACTTGTTTTATTTGACTTTTTATATTTATATATTTTTTTCATATATTTACGGAGGCAGTCTCTTTATATTCTCTGTTTAGTTTTATAAAAATACGAGTATAATACCAAACGAACGCCTTTGTTTCGCTACGGAAAAGTTCTCTTCACTTACTTACACTTCCTTCCGTGGTTTTCTCTAAACCATCACATCAATATAAAAGCTCAGCCTGCTTCCGTTCTCCTAGATAATAAATTTTTATAGTCTAAAAACCTTATAAGTCTACTTTATGGAGATGGAAACTAGTACTATCATGTCAGAGTTAGTAGAAATGAGCTTAAGCATGTCTCAATGAAAACCAAATCAGCCAAGATTTGGTGTTAAGTTTGTGTTTGTTTTATCAGCTGTTTGAAATAAATTATTTAATTAAATGAATGCTAATGTTATTCTTTTGAAAATAAATGATTCCATTGAACTGGCACAAACGTTCCCTCATATTAAACACTAAAAAAATCAAAACTTGATCAAAAAATTACAAGGTTGATTCCCAAATATGTTTTTTGCCATAACTCAAAATAACTATTCAAGTTAGAGATATGTGGTTTTTACAAAATATTTTAAATTGTAACTGACATCTTTCCTGAGCTTTTTTTTAGAACATATCATTTTGGTATGTTTTTGCACATATATATATATATATATATATATATATATATATATATTTTAAAAAACTAAAATTTCAATAAAGTTAAACAATGGTCTGGAGATATTGGTTAAAATACATATCAAACTTCATAAAAATGTATCCATCCGTTTGGTCTCCAACAAACATGCACATACACACAGACATCAACATTTTTTTTCTAAAAAAAAACACATTTGGACCCTAAAAGTTTAGAGGCCCCTAAAATGGATTTTTAGACCTACTTGGTAAAAGGTTTTTTGGACGATCACAATACTTTCTCTATGCTAACGCATATAGAAGAAAGTAAAAAATTAAAGATTGAGGCACTGTTGACGATTGGTGTTTTATGAAAAATAAATATGTACTTTTACAAAGTCAATTAAGAAAATGTTATACCTACATTTATAAATTGTACTTTAGATATAATTTACATTAATAGTTGAAATAAGTTATAGTTGTAAGAACTTTGAAGGTGACTCGGCAAGTTTAGCACTCAACAGTAATTGCAGTACTTCCTAATCAAACTTTTTTAATCATGAAAAATGTTAATTTATTTTAGCTCAAAGTCTTGTTTGAGATTATATACACAATGTCGTCAAATCATAAACATTTTACAGGATTTTTTACTGGTCAGTATTAACTCCACAAACACGAATTCAAAGAAATTTTAACCTGGAATCCATTACTTTTTTTTCAGAAAAAGTTAATTTTGTCATGAACAATCTATTACTATACTTTAATGAATGTCCCAACTTCACTTCAGAGCGCTCTTACAGCTAATTCCGGAACAACGAGGAATTTGGAAATGCTAGGGCCAATGGCGTGACGATATAAACCAGCTGCAACCATAGCAACTCCGATATATTGTTGCCACCTTAAGGACGTGTTGTAAAACCTACTGGTTTGTTATTGTGAGTTTGAGTGCGAGTATAAATATTATGATTGTGGACTTTACGTTATTGTTTCCTATTGTTTGTAGATTTTACTTATCGTACTTTTATATATTGTTTTATTGTATTATTGTTGGAACTAATAAAAATGCCACTTCAAGTGGATTATCCCACTACAAGTAAATAATTGTCTATCTTCTGTCAACCGCAGTACACTTGGCAACACCGCACGTCAGAGCTATACTCAAATGCCACTAAGCATACTCATATCAAGTCGGGGCATTCAATAATTAAAGTATAAAGACTAAATCAATGTTTTTAATACTATTAACAGCCACTTTCTACAAGCCCTTTGGGACTCACTAAAACTCAGTAAAAAACGACTAAAAATGCTAACCAAGCCGATTTATTTTGTATTATAACTCATGTTGAACTACTTCATTTCAAATAAAATGTTAAAAGGAGTCAAACAATTTATGAAATTAATCCTTCGTAACATGGTGTTATAATTAAAAAATATATAGCTTTAAAGAGTTTTTTAGAATTTAGTTCTGTAATTTTAAGTATTTTGGGAGAGTAAAATAAAGAAATAAAATTTATAAATATTGGCTTTTATCAAGTAAAACATCGATGAGGGGTATTTGTATACTTAAAAAATACACACACGCGCGCGCGCACAACCAGACACACCCACGTTAGTCAATTTTAAAATCAAATACGTGAACTGCTACCACATAAAATCATGATTTATATAAAAAAATTATTGAAAGCCTTAAGGGATAAAAGTGTATGAAGTGTTAATGCAGTATTCATTGGATATTATTTTCAATGCATAATTTACTTCCGAAAAATCAGTATAGTTGACTTTTAAAAATTAAGAAAAATAATTGTTTGTAAATAACTGTGCTATCAGTAAGTTCAAGGTCGCACGAGAGACACGTCCATAAAGGGCTAGTGACGTCATTTCCCTCAAATTGGACCTTGTTATCTTCTTTTGTGAGTATCCTACAAAACAACTGAAGCTTAACAATACAACTTCGTGTTACGTGTTCTCAGTGACTTGAACAAGTGTCCAGCTCTTCACAGCTGATTTACGTTGAAATTACTATTGTATAATAATTCTAATCAATTTGGAGCAAGTGGGAGTTTCCACTTTTTACCCACATTTACATTCTTATTAAAAACTTGATTGTTTGCTTGGTATTTTTTATAAATATAAACAATATGGTTGATATTTAAATATAGTTAAATATACAAATCTTTGTAATTTAAAGTTACGTTTTCATTCACTAATCATTCAGTTAATAAAAGCCAGAGTAAATGAGGTAGTGTTGGCAACAATTTTAGTTTCCACAATATCAAATAAATTGTTTTTTAGTTACAGAATTAATAGACTAAAAGAACTATATCAGCCAATAGGAATTAACCAATATTATCGCAGCAGCCACCATTTTGACGATTCCAGCCAATGTGGTCACGTGATCATAGGCCTATAAATTGAGTTGTGTAACACCTTTTTCCATTCTTTTGTCTGGTCCACATTCTGGTCTGAGGAAGGTGAGCGTGGTTCGCCGAAATCGATCACCATAATATTTGTGCATTTTGTACTTGTATTGTAAAATATTTGTGCATTTTGTACTTATATTGTAATAAATTTGTGTTGTGTGACGTTTACTTATACTGAATATCAACTAGAAGAAGAGAAATCAACTATTTGTCGAATACATATAAAGGTATATGTTTAATAAGATATTAACTGTACCACATATATCTTTAATTTTTCGCTGTTCTTTAAATATCCTAGTAGGGTAATGTCACATCCTATCCTCGAGTGGTATTAATATATATTATACTGTATAGCGTATGGTTTTTTGTCAGCTACCATTTATTAATTTAAAAATAAAAGCTGTGTAGTATACTTGGACAAACTGCAAAAGTCATTAGATATTAATCAAAAATGTCAAGCGATCTCCTGTCACAAAGCTAAATCATATTTATCAACCCATTACTTAAGAACCGCTTCACTGATTCTATTTATGCTAGCTAATTCCTCCGTAAAACAGCACAGGGGGCACTCTGAAACTATGTGATCCATTGTTTGGATAGACTGCCCACAATCACATGACTGATCTACTGTCAATACCCAGTTGTATTTCCAGTAGTTTTATCTGCCAAATCCAGTTCGGAACCGATTCAATAATGTCCGCTCCCTACAAGGGAGGTTCATCCAACCTACAGGTATTGACGAATCGGTAATAAGGGTCTTATTTCGTCCATTAAAACTGTTCCACGCTATGACCGAGCTAGTATTGATCTGCTGAACTAGAGAACAGTACTTAAAGGTTGGTTTTGACCGTTCTGACGTGGGAGATCCTGTGTAATGGGGAGATGCGCAGTATTCAAGATCTTATTGAATTCTTTAAGTAGTGCCTCTTGACATCTTATTTCTGGAGGTGCTATATCGGGAGTCAAGATAATGAAGTTGCTATGAGAGTGTCACTAATAGCTAAGAACCACTAATAGGCAGCATGGTGAGAGTGAGCAATGAAGACCTTATTGCATAACTATGGATTTTGGGCAAATTTTTTTACACCTCAATTGTTAAAATTGTTTAAGGAATAAGGGAAATGGGTTAAGAAAATGACGATTGTAAGTTAAACTTTGCTTTATTATTATTAATGAAACAAAACCAAAACGTTAATGACTGTGGTTAATTTATTTACTTGAAGGTTTTTTTGTGAGGTAAATTTTTCTCGATTACATTTTTCTGTCAAATCATCAAACCTTGTGTATTGAAATGACTTATATTATTTTCTGATACGACTTTTGGTGCTATGGTTACATATTTCTTTAGCTATTGTTTTAAATATAAAAACATAAATTCTGTTAACGTTTATTTTCTTTTTATATGGTTTATTTATCCCTGGTAAAAGAGTTTATAATTTAGAGCCTAAAAATGCAGCAAATAATAGTAACCTTTATGAAGCTTATTCTGAAACGAAATTAAAAACATTTAGTTTTAAATGTTAACAAACAAACAAAATGTATTTCTGTAATCCATCATTCGCTACAGGACGTACGATATTGAATTCAATAACGATGAACAGTTATGGAACGTTATATGGCCAAAATAGTATTGACATGTAACCGTTACTTTTTATAACTGTTCTTGTTTAGTAACAATCGTATCTTTATAGCAGCTATTTTTAGCTTAAACATATTTCATTTAGATGTCAATGGTTGGTGTATTCTAAGGTTGTATTTCCTGTCTAGTGGCTTTTCTGAAATGAAAATATACTACATGTTAAACAACATACAAAATATACCTCTGTAATCCATCATTCGCTATAGGACGTAAGATATTGAATTCAATAACGATGAACAGTTATGGAACGTTATATGGCCAAAATAGTGTTGACATGTAACCGTTACTTTTTATAACTGTTCTTGTTTAGTAACAATCGTATCTTTATAGCAGCTATTTTTAGCTTAAACATATTTGATTTAGATGTCAATGGTCGGTGTATTCTAAGGTTGTATTTCCTGTCTGGTGGCTTTTCTGAAATGAAAATATACAACATGTTAAACAACATACAAAATATACCTATGTAATCCATCATTCACTACAGCACGTACGTACTGTCATATTGAACTCAATGACGATGAACAGTTATGGAACGTTATTTGGCAAAGGTACTGTTGACATGTAACCGTTACTTTTTATTACTGCTCTTGTTTATTAAATGACAGGCCCTTTATCAATCGTATTTTTACGTCAGCTATTTTTAGCTGAAACATACATTATTTACATGTCATTAGTCGGTGTGTACTAATATTGTGTTTCCTTTGTAAAGGCTTTTCTGAAATTAAAATACACTAAATGTTAACAAACAAATAAAATATACCTCTGTAATCCATCTTTCCATATATTAAACCAGTTTTACAAATAAATAATATCAAGCTATAAAAATATTTTATTACAGGTATTTGGTTATGAAGGCCTATTTTACTCTTTAATTTTCCTATCTTTTGTATTAGGTAAATATATTTAAATGTGATGGCACGACTTATATTACTTACCTAGAATTATGAAAACACTTTTTATGAATTTGACAATTTTCAAATATATCTTGATATAGTATGATAAGTTCAAGTACCCAGTCACTTCCAAGACACCAACCAACCGCCATCAGCGTTGCGGATCACTCTGTGAGTGTGAACTTTGAAAACAAAGTTAAGCCAAGTTTGAGGCAACATTTGGCACGTCTTAACATCTTCGATTTGCAATTGTCAACTTTGTCAGACATCTTAGTAACTTCGAGCTGATAACCCATTACCATTAGTCACAACTTGACAAGAAAACAGTTCCCAAGTTGTCGCTGTGACAACCCTCTGTAGTATATTACTTTGAGGTGATAGTTTGTTACATAGTTTAAAATAATCTAGTTTTTGAACTACGGAGTAGTTGTTACAAGTCAATTACACCTTGAAAAATATTTTAAATCAGAATATAAATGATTGTTTAGAAACAAATATTTATGATCTTTTATGTAAATTCACTATCACTTGAAAAATATTCTATTGCTCTAAAAACTGTTCCCCGTTATTTTTACGCCTACTGTGGTATTCCTTATCCGCTAGGAATCTGATATCGCTGGCCTTATCTTATCGCTTTAAAAGAACTTACACACGGAGATTGCATTCGCCGGTAAGTCAATCATTGCATTTACTAGTTTGTGATCAACTTTAGTAGCTACATATCCTAACCTAGCCGTAATTGTGTTAAATCAGTGGTAGTGAATAAACGGAAAAGGTCCAATATTTAACTTGTGTTATGTCTTAAACAACAAAAGCTAATATAACGTAACTTTTATATCAAATTAGTTTCGGTATCATTTTAATATTAGATAGGTTCAGAATATTTTTTACAGATATTAAAGTTGTTGTATTTTATTGTATATCATATCATATATTTTTTGGAGTACGAATTTATGGAAATTATATTTGTGTACTTAATTTCTTTATTGTAATGTTAATTAAGCTTAGTTACCTAATTAATAGCCATTTCTTTTAAAATTAATATTAAAGTGTAATTTTACGACAACCCCTTTATCAATGTTTCCATTTCCGAGTAATACAAAGGATTATAATTTCCATTTATATCGTAAAAAGAAATCAATCAAATGTGTTTGCTGTAGACGCGTACCTATGCTGCTATCTAACCCCGTCTAACCCCTGTCTAAGTTTTGTCATATGGGAAAACTACTACAATGGCGTTTCCTCGGCCTTCTGATAAAGGTTCATAGCCGACTTTACGTTGGTTCCGTTTTCCAATCTTCGTTTCACAAATTGGCTTGAAAGGAAGTGGTTTTGTACCAAACTCAACCTAGGAAAAAAGTTTGTTTAAACAAATGGGGAAGGCAGTGGCTGATTGGTCTTAGGCTTCGGACTTTGAGCCAGCATTATAGACTGCTAACTATACATTGGTAAATATTCAAAGAACATTATATACGACTTGTATATGGTATATTTGAAAAACCGCGAGTACACTGTCATTATTTGCAATATATTATTTTACTTGCTTAAAATAACATATTATTCGACAATCTTTTGACTTGTTGGAAAAATGTTATATTGACTGATAAATAAATATATATTAAATGATATATTAGTGAGTTGTGTTTTCCTTTCCTATGATATATTTATAACATTCAGTTGAAGAAGCATTTTATTAGGGAGACCTAAGAGGTAAAGATAAACCCCAACTAAATGGCACGTAGGGTGTGTAGGACGAAAGAGAATGAGAACTTCTTGCACCAGAGTTCCTCTCAAGTGAAAGTGAGCTGCAAGCTACTGTCACAGTATATTTTAAAGTATTACTTTAATTAAATATTACTTTAAATTATTTTAATTTAATAGCTGAGTTACATAACTCGTAGCATACAATATCCTTAAAAATTAAGTAAATCTTCTATTAAGGTAAATTTTTAAATAAAAATCCTAGCCAAATGGTTGCTAAAGTTACACATACTTCACAAGATCGGGTGATTATTGACAGAAGAGTCGATACTATAAAATACCTCTTCTATCAAACATCGTTGATAATCTCAAACAACAAAGAATAACAAAAAACAACATAATTTTAATGTAGATATGCATTTGTCTATTAAGTAGTAAATAGCTTTTTTTGCTGTCTCTCAACATAAATGTCAACGTGTCTTGGTTATTTTGCGTCCGATTCTAACTTTTTTGATACTGACAAATTAGTAACACAACTATCCAAAAAAAGTATTCTTAACATTTTTTTTCGTTTCCCCGCAAATTCCGTTTAAAGTTTAAAATGGCTGCCATTTTGAAACTTACGTGGATCAAGTTAATTTTTTTTTTTTTAATAGGGTTTTATTATCCTAACATTCAAAGCGAGTTTCATTACGATCAGCTTAGCCAACTTAGAGTTAAAAATTATTGTGTGAAAAATACAAAATGGTGGATATCCGGTAAACTAAGCGTTTTTGAGAAACAAATATTCTTGGATTTCTCCTTTATCTTGACCTATATATCCATTTCCCGAAGTTTGGCACTTTATTTCTGGGACGTCAGATAATGTCATATAAGTTGTTGCATGATAAGCCAACCTAATATCCCATAGGCACGTAGTTAATTGAAATACTGTCTGTTTGGTTAAGGTTCGTAAGTGTATGCTACTGATAAAATAAATTCTATAGCTATACGATAAAACGATAATGAAACAATTTTTAATTAAGAAATAACAAAATATAAAATGTTATTTTTCATCTTTCAACAACTTTTAACTGTCTTATGCACTCAGCAAACCGTTTCCCATTCAAGGGTAACAGTGTTAGGGGAAGACAAAATTTTAAAAACATACTCTGTATACTTTTTTTTAAAGGGGGTACTTTAAATTGAGATTTTTCCCCGTTAGGAATAGAACTAGAATTTAAGTGTTTAGAAAATAGTATTTTCAGAAGAGCCTATTTAAAAAATGTTCTTATAATTTATGATCAGATCCACCCTTCTTTTTTAAAGTACGTAATAGCAAAAAAATTTAATCTGAAGTCGAATTCGGAAAGGGATAGACGAGCGAGTGGCATTACCAATTAGAAGGGCAAAGTTTTTCCAGATAAAAGTAAATTGACACTTTGACAAATAGCAGCAACTTCCCTCGTTGTTTGTACCCTCTAATTGATATTGATTAATTGGTTACTAACAAAGGTGAATGATCCGTCTCTTTTTAACCAGTTGATAAAAAAATTAAATCAGGATAAAATGGAAAAAATTTTGATGAAATGAAGGAAATAAATATACTTACTATTTTATCAATGAAAAGTGAAAAAGGTGTACGTTAAAAATTACAGCCCTTTTCAACTGTAACTAATATAAGGAGCGCTTTGTTGACTTAGGTTAGGTTAGGTTAATTACTGGACAAAGAGACGAGGCACATTGCGCTTATTACTGTGAGACTAGATAAAGGTATCCCTGTAGCAAAACTATAAGATTGTAAATCGTGACTGTTATCGCTTTATAATAGTGAATACATTTATCAAGGAAGTACTTTTATCATATGAACTTTGAAAAAACTTAGCAATATTGTAACTTTTCATTTATTATTTTTTTTATCAATAGACTTCATACTACTTGATTTATTTATAAATTCATTATATGAAGTACATCTCAATATGATGATAGTTTTCAATTTAAATGTAAAAACTTCACCCTCTTAACCAGAGATTTATATGAAAAGGAGACTTCCCCAAGGAACATTTCTACATATGTACTAAAATGTTATGCTTAGGACTAGGATATTGCAAAGCAAGCTATTCCCCAAACTATTCACCTCCTGTAGTATTTTATTATTATAAATGAGTTTTACACTGTAAAATGAACTTATTTAATTTGTTTTTAATCTTTACTTAAACATTTTTACTATATTTTTATTTCTTGTATCGTGGTTGCCCTACACATTATTTTTTTTGTAACCACATATATTTTCATGTATATGTTTACATACAGTACAATACTGGGAATTTAATAACACCAATCTGTAAATGTACTTATACAAGATTCTCTGAACGAGAAAACCATCATATCTCTGATCATAAGTAGAAGGGATATGGGGCTTTTGCAACGCCCGATGGTGAGTTTTAGCCAAATGGTGAGTCAGGGGTAGGGGAAGGTCACGTGACCGGATCCAAGATGGTGGCCCCGGATCCAAGATGGCTGCCCCCATTCCTGCCAACCTGTTGGGAATTTTCTCTCCCAAAAATTCCCAAATTTCCCTCAAATTCCCTTTTTGTACTATATAAAATACACTATTAGCCTTGTTATACTATATAAAATGCATTATTTTCTCTTATACTCTATAGTAAATCTATACTCTATGGGACCTTGACCTTGACCCAAGTTTCCACACCACCCAAGAGGTATAGGGTCATTGCACTCTGTGCAAAGGCGCGTTTTTTATTATAGTGGGTGTCCCCAGTAGGCATAATCCCACTTCCTTTAATGTAACTTGCCCCAGTCCTGCCAACCTGTTGGGAATTTTCCCTCCCAAAATTTCCCTCAAATTCCCTTTTTGTACTATATAAAATACACTATTAGCCTTGTTATACTATATAAAATGCATTATTTTCTCTTATACTCTATGGAACCTTGACCTTGACGACATGCACAAAACATATTACGTAAAGCATGCAAAGATACTCACCCTTTATGGTCGGTAGAATGTTAGTACAAAGCCTCTGAAGGAACGTCAACCTCCTCTACCAGCTCAGAGGTCACTCTTTTGATTTTTAAGGGTAAACAAAGAGGCTCCCACAGGTCTAGACCATATACCCCTGTGGTACGGAGAAACAAACCCTTGTAATAAGCCCCAACCATCGCTCATTACGTTGGTAGCCATCCTGCCACCTTTCCATAGAGATTTACTCTAGGTGTTTATAGTAAATCTCGTAGACCATGTAACTTGCGAACAAAATACACGGTATGAAGATCAATGGGATGCAGCGTCTTTTGCTTTTTTCTTCTTGCATTAAAAATGCTTTGCAGTATCTGCAGTCATGTACAACTATGGAAAACATACTAAACAGAGTGGATATCCGCCTCGCCACCAAAAAACACAAGCTGATAAGTGGATGGCGCAGCCTAATTTCAAGAGCCATACTATATTCACAGAACACCTGGCTGCAGTCCATATGAGTAAGACACGTCTGTTCTTCAATAAGGCTATATACTTAGGCATGAGCATCCTGGACGTTTCTAAGTTGTTGATGTATGAGTTTCACTACAATGTGGTCAAGAAGAAATTTGATGAAAAAGCGCAACTCCAGTATACGGACACAGACTCCCTTACATATATGATTGAAACAGTTGACTGGTATAAAGACATGAAGGAGATGATTCATCTATTCGACACCAGTGATTACTCCGACCCCAACCGTTTTGACATTCCAAGAGTTAATAAAAAAGTGTTGGGTGTGATGAAGGATGAGCTTAGCGGACGTATAATGTTTGAGTACGTTGGACTACGCTCTAAAATGTACGCTAGCCGGTCTGAAAACGGAGAAGCTAAAAATGCAAAAGGAGTAAAGAAATCTGTAGTAAAGAATGAACTAGAGTTTTCTGACTATAAGGAGTGCCTCGATAAATTCTGCCTCCTCTACAGTACTGTGGATGTTACGTTGGATGACGCTTTGGAGAGAAATAAAAAGTATAAATCCTGCCAAGTGAATAGAACAATGAATCTAATTAGGAGTCGCCGCCATGAACTGTACAGCATAGAGCAAAATAAAATAGCGCTTTCAGCCTACGATGATAAGCGTTTCATTTTGGAAGGAGGCATAAAGACCCTGCCATGGGGACATTATTCAATCGATGAAGAAGCGATGATTGACCGAGCCGTCTTAGACGCGCTGATGGTGGAGTAAGGAGACGGGTGGGAGCACAAGAGTGCAGGAGGTAGCAAATAGAAGAAGGTCGGCTACCACTTTCCGCAGTGGGAAGGGGCTGCGGAATCCCGTAAAACCAATGACCTGCAACGCCCAATAGACCTTCAAAAACCAGCAACGCCCAATCGACCTTCAAAAAACTGGCAACGCCCAGCCCAGGTATAAATACCCCTCACTCACAACGCTCGTCAGTGTGTACTTGGATACTCTATCAGCATGTACGGAGAATCCGACGCTATTACCGAACAAGCACCCATCCTGGACGGTGACTGCAACCCAGTCGTCAAGCAGGATCCGTGGGAAATCTACAAGGACTTTATGTGGCTAGAACATAATATTAGTAAAATATGGCATGCTCAACCACGTGATGAATTCGAAATTCAATGGTACGAAGAGAACATGAAGTTTATGCGTGAAGAAAACCCGATAATTGACCAGCATTGGGAGTCGATATATTCTGAACAGAAATATCTCCAGGCATACCTCAACACTGTGGATTGGATGGACCTAAAGATTTTTGTACGTGGAATCCATTACAACAGGGAATGTCGTAAGAGAAAACTTGCAGATGTAGAAATGGAAAATCACATAGCGCAAGAAAAGAGACTGCGGGAAAAATTTCATACTTACGTTTCCTTTACCTTTTATGAAAAATAGAAACAACTCAAGTAAGGGAGCACAGACGTGCAGGAGGTAGCAAATAGAAGAAGGTTGGCTACCACTTTCCGCAGCGGGGAGGGGCTGCGGAATCCCTTAAAAACCAATAAATATTTTGGTTTACAACAATCTTAATCAGTTATGAATTGGACACAATTCAACCCAGTTATGAATGTGAGAGACACCATCGCCAAAGAGCTACACGCTCCAGCCAGAAGAACATTTCCCACCAGACCTGTGGAAGTCAAAGGAATAGACGATCTGTATCAGGCTGACTTGGTGGAGATGATACCATACTCAAAGTTTAACAAGGGCTACAAGTACATTCTCACAGTAATCAACTGCTTAACCAAATACGCTTACGCAATACAGTCGTCAAGCAGGATCCGTGGGAAATCTACAAGGACTTTATGTGGCTAGAACATGATATTAGTACTACATGATTCACATTTGATTTACACCTTGCTTACCGGTTCTGTAAAGAGGATGATGTAATACTCGATTATATATACACGATCTCAGCAACCTGTACTCATTTCCAGTTGAGACACGAAAGAATAAACATCACAAGATGAATGAAGTGTTTATCGTGTTAAATAATCCCGATCCTACCGAGGGGTTCAGTAGTGATGATGAGACTCTCCTAAGGTTCTACAAGAACGGGGAAAATGTCGATACTGTTTCAGTGTACAGGTACTCCAGAACGATTGATGTATCCGAATACGATAGAGTGGATATTCTAGCTTATGGTTTTTTACCGAATGTCAAACAGAGCGTAAATGAGAATAAATATAGTATAAAGGTTTCTCAGTCGTGCGTTTGTTTTAAACACTCTCTGGATTTGACGAACATCAACACATTGAAACTATATAGCAACCTGTATGCTAATAAAGCGCTGGAAAGAATTAATAACTTTGATATAGATTCGCCTATTGTGGAAGAAACATCAGAATCTGATTTGAGTGAGGGGGAGGGGGATATGGAGGAATAATATTTTTTAAATTAACAAGGAGGGGGGGGGGTAAAACTATAAATACGACTTGAAAATAAAGATTTAATTAGTTGAGATAATGGAGCCGACAGGTGAAGACGTACTCCCTACTCGGACAGAATCTCTAGATCTGTTGACCGGTGTGCGTTGAAAAAGGCTAAACGTTTGGTGGGTTTTTTACAAGATCCGTTAGATTGTTGCAGTGGCGGGGATATTGGAGGGTATATATACACCACAACACCACTGACAATGCATCAGTATTACTCAGACTTTACAGATGGCATCTCCACAGTACCTTCAAACGTTGGTTGAACAATTCAATGCTCAATCCAAATCTTCGGTGCTGCTAACGAAGAGGTGCTCAGAACTCAAAGAGCACAAGCACTACATCATTCACCACATTGATACAGCTGTCGGTGACGCAGTATTAGTTGCATTGAGTGATGCACCATACGTTCCAGGCGATGAACCCAAGTTTCAAGTCTTCCTGCCAAAACGCTTTGTACATCTACTGCAGAAAGAAGATGTGAGGAATATTCAGCCAGGAGCGCTCTATCTCATCTCCCATGGTGTGAGTGGGAACAATTCTACAGAACTCTCTCTTCACCTTTCATAATCTAGTCAATAGTTATAATATAATAGTGGAGTTGGCAGACGACGGAATGGGTATTGATGATAGTCAATTGTGCCCGGTGTGTGAAAAAGTAGTAAAGGACGATGATAATGCGACGCAGTGTGAAATTTTTTGTAGAAAATGGCATCATTGTGCGTGTGTATCTATAACTGATGAAGAATATGAATTTATGAAAATATTAGCCGAAAAATCAAAGTGGTCATGTGAAGCATGTGATCTAAGGTTAGAAAATATCTCAAGTCAGATAAGTAATATTGATGGACTTATTAATTTGAACGTCACAGTAGATAAACTTTTAGCTATTGTAAAGAATGTTGTAAATGATAATATTACTCTAAACTCAAAATTTGATAATTTTATCTTAGGTGAAGATAGGCCTAATACTGCTAAACCGGAAGTTAACATAAGTAAACAGACATTTACTCAAACGTCTGATTGCAGATCAAGGAGGACTAAAACTAAAATACATGATTGTTCAAAGTCTAGTGAGACCTTTGCAGCCGATGCATCGAAAGATATAACGATTATCGATACTAATGACGCATTCGATAACGACCTATCGAATAATTCAAACGAGAAATCATATATTGACAGTCAATTGTTATGTGCTGATGTACAACTAGCAACGAAACCAGACTCTGGTGAATGGATAAAAGTGCAACAGAAAGAAAAAAGAATTGAATCAAGGAAAGGAAGGCAAAAGAAGGATCTTACAGAATTGGAAATCCAGTCATCAGCTAATTATTCGACTTCTGACAAACTGGAGACAGCTGTTCCAAAAAGGAAATCAGTGTTAGAGAAGAAGAATTCACATTCTACTTCGGATTATGCCAACGCTGTGAAAACTGGTCGTAAGCATAATATTCGTAAACCTATATTTGGTACAAAGGACATATCGAAAGTTCCAAAATCATTTAAGATTGTTGAAAGGAAGTTTTGGCTTTTTGTTTCACGGCTGGATCCATCGGTAGCTGGGGATTCGATAAGTGACTACATCAAGGAGGCAGGTATTGCTGAGGTTGAGTGTGTGGAATGGAAGGCTAGACATGATACCTATGCGTCATTCAAGGTAGGTGTGCCAGTTTCTGCTATTAACACTGTTTTGGACCCTGATTTTTGGCCATCAGGTACACTTGTGCGTAAATTTATCCCTAAAAAGACTACTGTTGCCCAAGACAAGCCTTTTTTAGTACAAAGGACTCAAGTCTTGAGTCAGCCTGTGGGCTAAGTCTAGGCCTAGATAGGCCTATCATATCTCCTGTTTTGAGTGACACTAGAAACAGTTATAATTTTATGTTTTTAAACATACAGAGCCTGGATAGTAAGATCACTGAACTTGAATTAATTCTGGCTACAGAAGAATTTGATATGTTATGTCTTGGTGAACATTGGATGGTACAAGACTTGCTGGTTTCTCGACCAATTTTTGGTTTTGAATTAGCGGGTGCGTATTGTCGTAGTACTTTAAAACATGGTGGTGTCGCTCTTTATGTAGCTCGCACTCTCAAAAACTCTTTTCAGCATATTGATGTTGCTCATTTCTCCTCTGAATTGCACCATGAGTTTGCATGTATAGCTTTAACTAATATAAAAATTTTAGTAATTTTGTACGTATCGATCTCCAAGTGGGGATTTGAACTTATTCTTTAATGCTCTGGAAAGGCTAGTGATATTTTTGAGGAATATTCGTCCCCATTACCGCTTCTTAATTGGAGGGGATTTCAACATTGACATTCTGATTAAAAACAATAAAACATCAGATTTTATCAACTTGCTTAAGTCCCTGGACTTGTATATATTGAACTCGATGGCGACTAGAGGATCTGCTTGTCTCGATAATGTGGCTAGTGATATGAGGGATGTTGTCGAGACTAAAGTTAGATCGTTTGCCCTTAGTGATCATGACGCGGTGTGCATAAGGTTATCCTTACCTACGTTGGCTGTGGATGATACCAAAAAACCTCTGGATAAAAGATGTATTCGACCCATACCTACTCATAAATTTGACGATTTTAAGTCTACTTTGGTTAACATAGACTGGTCTCAAATACTTGTGTTCAATAGTGCGGAAACAAACTTTAACATTTTTCATGAAAGATTCTTGTATATTTTTTACAGTTTTTTCCCTACAAAACTGGTGTGTGTAAACAAACTTGCTAGGCCTAAGGTTAAGTGGTTTAGTCAGAAACTTGTAACTCTAAAGAGATGGGTATTGCTGACTCATGACATGTTTAAGGCCAACCAAAACGAGCATCTGAGGGAGGTCTACATGACATTGAGGCAAAAATACAGATTAGAGCTTAAGTTAGCCAAGCATGGCTCTAATGCCACGTTTTATCGAAAATAGTCAAAATAAGAGTCTCGCTGCATGGAAAGTCATACGGCAGGAATGTAGGCCTGTCGTTCAAAGAAGTCCGTCTGTGTCCCCTGATGACTTTAACTTATATTTCATTGACTCTATCCAGAAGGTACGTATGGAGATTGAGAGACCACACTCAACTGCCTATCAGCTTCTGAAGAATTTGACTGCTCCACGATGTTCGTTTTCTTTGGAAGAGGTCAGCTGTGAGCAAGTAATTGACATTGTAAGGGATATGAGAAGAACTACTAGTAAGGACATATACTCTCTATCCACTAACTTTATTAAGTCAGCTATAGAATTTATTATTGTCCCACTTACTTTGTGTATAAATATGTGCATTAAAGAAGGGATATTTCCTAGGGTTCTGAAAGTCTCAAGGATTGTGCCTGTACATAAAAAGGGTTGTTGGTCACTCCCTGAAAATTTTAGGCCTGTCTCGGTGTTGCCCATATTTGGTAAGATTTTTTGAAGGAGTAATATACAAGCAGCTTTATAAGTACTTTGAATCAAATTTTCTGCTAAATGATTTTCAGTTTGGGTTTCGCACTGGCTTGTCGACCATTGATGCTGTGGAGCAATTGGTGGATCATATCCTTCATGGTTTTGAGGTTCGGGGATTTACTGGAGTGACGTTATGTGACCTCAGTAAAGCCTTCGATACCATAGACCATTCTGTTCTTTGTGAGAAGTTAAATTTTTATGGAATACGTGGCTGTGAGCTACTACTTCTTAACTCCTATCTCAGTGGTCGTCAGCAGGTGGTCGAGGTAGAGGGTTCTTTGTCTCAGGTAAAGGATGTTGCTTATGGGGTACCTCAGGGTTCAATCTTGGGCCCCCTTTTGTTTATAGTCATGATGAATGACCTAGGTATAAATGTAAAATCACATGCTATCTGCTATGCAGATGATACAACATTGGTTGATTTTGATGTAAATAGATTGAATCTAGGAGACAGGATGAATATGTCTCTGATTGAAGCTGGCTCCTGGTTTCAATCAAACTATTTGTTCCTAAATAAAGTTAAAACTCAATCAATTGTTTTTTCACTAAAAGATGAAGTTGATATTACTAATGTGAAGCTTTTGGGAATACATATTGACAGTAGGCTAACTTGGTCCACTCATATAGCTTATATCTGTAGTAGACTGTCCCGTGTTATTTACTTATTAAGAAATCTTAAGAAGTGTGTAACAGATGAATTTGTAAAAACTGCATATGTAGCATTTTTCCAGGGTGTATTGACCTATGGCATCCAACTGTGGGGCTCTGCATCTGATGTAAAAAATGTAATGTTGTTACAAAAGAAGGCTGTACGAATTATTGCTGGTGCTGACTTTGATGCCCACTGCAAGCCTATTTTTGTGTCCCAGAGCCTAATGACTGTATATTGTTTATATATTTATGTATCTCTGTATAAGTTAAAGCTCTCATTGGGTTATATTGATTGCAGGAGTGATGTACATCAATACAACACACGCCACAAACAAATGATTGACATACCTTTTACAAGACTAAAGAAATGTCAAATTAATTCTGACAGACTGTGCATGAAGCTTTTTAATAAGCTGCCCTACTCGGTCCATTATATGCAAAATTCAAAATTTAAGAGTAAACTGAAAAGATTGTTATTGGCCAATCCACTGTACTCCATTAGTGAGTTTTTTGAGCTATCTTCAGAGTATGTGAGTAGCTTTTTTTAATTATATCTTAGTAATAATGAGACTAACACTGCATCTTGCATGGTGTTGTAGTTTTGGGTCATTTTATTTTAGATTTAAGACGTTTGCTATAACATGTATTGTTGATTGCAATAAAAATATTCTATTCTATTCTATTCTATTCTATTCTATAAGACTTTTGTATTTTTTAGTGATAAGACATGATTTTAATTGTGGAAATAAACTTTATTTTTTTAAAAACTCGTTTGGGTGACCTTGACCTACTTTCTGTCTTGTATAAAAAGCTTGTTCCAATGGAAAGGTTGTAGTGTCAGTTATGAGTGTGGACAAGTTCGGTCGATTTGATCAGAGTGTAGCAAAGACCCAGTCTGATGCCCACAACGCGGTAAATGCCGCGTATGTGCAAAAGAATTGTCTATCATTATCAGATGTAAACGATCATTATGATGCTAAAAACAGAACTATTAGAAATGTTTCCACACCCCTTCTACAGAATGATGCGGTAAATATGCAATTTGTACGGAATTACGCTTTAAAAAGGACTTCTGACATGCAATTTTCAGCTAATAACAAATTTATAAGAGAGTTGCGTGATCTAGTCTTTAATTCGGATGCTGCAACTATGGGTTTTGTTAATAGGTCTTCCTTAAAAATGACTTATCCTGATGGGGACATTGATATAGAAGGGAAATTGCTTAGAAACCTTGGTAAACCCCGTTTTTACCTACAGATGCTGTTAATATGGAATATGTATTATTAAACACTCCAAGACAGCATAGTGGCCATTGGACGTTTGATAATAAAAATTGAGCAATGTTCAAGACCCTATTTATAACGGGGAAGCTGTGCGGAATCCCTTAAAAACCAATAAATATTTTGTTTACAACAATCTTAATCAGTTATGAATTGGACACAATTCAATCCAGTTATGAATGTGAGAGAAATCATCGCCAAAGAGCTACACGCTCTGGCCAGAAGAACATTTCCCACCAGACCTGTAAACCCGGGTGTTATTAACCAACGTTGTGTTAACCCAGGTTTTATTAACCCACGTTGTGTTAACCCGGGTTTTATTAACCCACGTTGATTTAACCCAGGCTTTAATAACCCACGTTGTGTTAACCCGGGTTTTATTAACCCACGTTGATTTAACCCGAGTGAGCCCAACCCAGGCTATAAATAGAGTTGTTTTCTAAATTCTTTATTATTATTAAACATGAATTCGAATGAACAAGATCTTGTATCAGCTTTGGCTTCCACTGAAGCTGAGAAAGCTCAAGCTTTAAAAATGTCCTCATTCAAGGTAACGATGCACATAGTGAAGTTGGGAGTGATCTAATGTCATGGTTACAGTTTAGTATAAAAAACTTGAATAATGCAGCTGACCATACTTATGGGATCACTTTCGATAAAGGAAGCGAACAATTTAAAATGGGTACACAGTCAGTTAAATTTGAAGGAAATAACATATTGATTGACGGTAAGGTATATCCTGGGTCATCTGATCTATTCGAGTTAGTTTTTATGAGGAAACCCATAAAAACATTAATTAAAGACTATAGAGATGGAGATTTGGATACGTACAGGAAAATGTTGCTGCAAACAAAATCCTATATAAATCCTAATAATGGAATGGTGAAAGGAAGCAGGGGTCTTAAATATAAAAACATTATTAAACCTTTAATTAACGGTTTAACACCAATAAGTGAGGAAAGTAGTGCAATGTATGTAAATAATCCAATAGACAGTACTTTTCGTCCTAGGAAACGTTCAAAAACTCCAGATAGGTTACCTGTAAAATTAGGTAGGTATCAAGTGGATGAGATTGAAAACAATTCACATGATACAGATGAGGGTGGGGAGACGTATAGTTCAAATGAGCAAGATTACTTTGATAGTAGTTCAGACGATGGAAATGAAATGGATGAAGTAAGGAGACAAGTATACAAGGATGTTTTAAATTTTCACAGGTTAATTACTCGAGCTGGGACGATCCTAATCAATTAGTAGACAGGTTGCATTTGTTGATTGCCTCAAAAAAGGCGGGAAACACTGACCATGACAGTGAGATTATTACAATATTAGAAGAACTTAAAGGAGCGTGGATTATTAAAGACTATAATAACTTCCAATTGTAGAAAGAAGCATTTATAGACTTAAGTTTTAAAATTTAACGACTCCTAATAAGGTTTTTAGCAGTCTGGGTCCTCGTTCGGTACGTGTATCTGGATGTGTGTAACACTCTATGGCTGGCTTAAACTCTGTAAGTCCAGGGTGTGAGTAAGGGATATTTTTAGTAACAAGAAAAATAAATAAAAAATAAAAGCTCTTTGTAAGTTTGTGCGTCACATTGAAAGGCTTCTCCAAGTAAAGTGGCGGCTAGACTTACAGGGGATCAAAAAAAAAAAAACAAAAACAAAAATAATACTGGGAGGTAGCAATTTTGTTATGGAGTGGCTATCACCGTAGCTTGCGATGGTTGGGGGCATTAAAGTAAGTAGGATTATTCCTACTGGGGACACCCCACTATAATAAAAAAACGCGCCAATGTACAAAGTGCAATGACCCTATACCCCTTTGGTGGTGTGGAAACTTGGGTCAAGACTTGTCTGGACAGGCATTGACTTAATAGTCATGGTCTTGTCTGGGAATGCAAGGACAAGTGTTACGACTCGTGCATAGGCCTTCGGGGAAGGAGGCACAATACTCCTAACAAGCCGTGACTCTCAAGGCCAACTGAGAGTATAAAAGGACTCGTATTTTCACTTTTCTTATCAGTCTATCATGGCATCTTTTGTCAAACGTTTCAACGCTACTACTCCGATGTATTATATTACTGTCAAGGTTGGAGATTTGTCATCCAACATCCAGTATCCAGTCAAAAAGTATTACACGCATAAATACGAAATACGGTGATACTCTCGTTGCGATACTGTTTGATCCGCATTTGGAGGAGGACATCAAAGTGTTTTCTACCTAGAAGATACGTCGACACTTTGCATGAGGGGGAATCAATACCGGACAACTTGGTACTGATCAAAGAAGTTGGATCCACGTCTGCTGTGTTATAGTTTCAGAAAGATGGAGCATTGCTGCAAGATGTTTAAGTGTTTGAAAACACCAGAAGATCGAGTACACGACTGCAGATACTGCAAAGCATTTTTTAATGCAAGAAGAAAAAAGGAAAAGACGCTGCATCCCATTGATCTTCATACCGTGTATTTTGTTCGCAAGTTACATGGTCTACAAGATTTACTATAAACACCTAGAGTAAATCTCAATGGAAAGGTGGCAGGATGGCTACCAACGTAATGAGCGATGGTTGGGGCTTATTACAAGGGTTTGTTTCTCCGTACCACAGGGGTATATGGTCTAGACCTGTGGGAGCCTCTTTGTTTACCCTTAAAAATCAAAAGAGTGACCTCTGAGCTGGTAGAGGAGGTTGACGTTCCTTCAGAGGCTTTGTACTAACATTCTACCGACCATAAAGGGTGAGTATCTTTGCATGCTTTACGTAATATGTTTTGTGCATGTCGTCAAGGTCAAGGTTCCATAGAGTATAAGAGAAAATAATGCATTTTATATAGTATAGCAAGGCTAATAGTGTATTTTATATAGTACAAAAAGGGAATTTGAGGGAAATTTGGGAATTTGAGGGAAATTTGGGAGGGAAAGTTCCCAACAGGTTGGCAGGACTGGGGCAAGTTACATTAAAGGAAGTGGGATTATGCCTACTGGGAACACCCACTATAATAAAAAACGCGCCTTTGCACAGAGTGCAATGACCCTATACCTCTTGGGTGGTGTGGAAACTTGGGTCAAGGTCAAGGTCCCATAGAATATAGATTTACTATAGAGTATAAGAGAAAATAATGCATTTTATATAGTATAACAAGTCTAATAGTGTATTTTATATAGTACAAAAAGGGAATTTGAGGGAAATTTGGGAATTTTTGGGAGGGAAAATTCCCAACAGGTTGGCAGGAATGGGGGCAGCAATCTTGGATCCGGGGCCGCCATCTTGGATCCGGTCACGTGACCTTCCCCAACCCCCGACTCACCATTTGGCTAAAACTCACCATCGGGCGTTGCAAAAGCCCCATATCCCTTCTACTATCATACCTTTGAGCATTGTTTCCCAGTGATTTTAACGTCGCATATACTTGTTCCATAGCCCAACAATAATTCAAAATATGCTAAATACAACATAACTTAGCACTACTGCCTGCTATTAAGTTAGTCAAAGGGTAATACATATATGAAATTAAATTTCACTACGTAGTACATTATAGGTTTAGAGCAGCATAACTTTTACGTGTACATTCATAGCTAAATTAGTCAAGTTAGGTCAGAAGAGAAGCTATATCTTCTTTTTCTAGCTACACTTAATTTTCTAGAAATTCTTAAAGGAAAACTGTATGTTCCATCCATGACTGTTTTGTACTGACAAAAGAAGTGGTCCTTTTGTGTTACTGTTCTTTATAAAGCTTAAATCTGATTTATTATTTCTGGTCCTGTTTCTCTTGTCGTCCTTCTGCCCACAAAGAGACGTCTAAAACTCTTATTCTATTCTCGTACATTCGTTTTACGTATTTGTAAATATATTCTAAGTACATGATTATTTAAAGAGCGAAGGGTATTTATACTGTCCTTTCCGTACTATACGTTGTGTTTCGAGAGTTGAAACATGGATAAAGTTTAATACTTATAATCTTTAAATTAAAAGCTTGTATATTTTAAAATGCTAAAAATACATTGCTACTGCAGTTAATTTACAATTCTAAGAAAGCAGTTATTAAAGTTAAACTTGAGGACAACCCTGCAAGCTTCACGTGCCAACACCCTCTGTTACCACCTGCATACACGTTATAAAAATAAACATCTGTTATATGTATTCATATCAACATTAAAGAGATATAAAAGTAGTGGGTCCTTTAGATCAATTAGTAAGGACCCGAGGTGATTGTTTACATTTTTCAGAGGCAGCCAATTATAAATACATTAAAACTTGTGTACGTCTTTATAACTCTTTTGTAATAATTAAATAATAGACTTATATTTAACTATTTTTAGGAGAATAAAAGGGGAACTTACAACTTTTATTATTAATGAATAAATATCTATCTCATAAGTACATATCTCACTAGTGCCTATCAAAATACATTTTAAATTTATTCATTACTCGTTTACACTTAAATATACATTACTTAATGGAAAATAAAAATTAGATAAATAATTCTCAGTAGCCTATAGTTTAAATGTGTTAGCTATTATCTGAACACCAAATTAACTAAAGACACAACTCTTTTATTAATTAATGAGTTCTGATGCAGCTTCTTCAATGATGTTAAAGAAGTTTGGGAATTGGAAAACTTCCAAGAACTTTTCCCAGAATCAATTAGTTCCACTTGAACTGCCAAAAGTCACGTACATTTATTAATAAATAAATTGAGGCACATTTATTCAATGATTTATTCTTTAACTCCAATTTAATTAAATTTGTTGGATAAATTTAACATATAAATATAACAATGTCCTTCTTTGTTCTCCTTTATATTTAAGCTACGGACAAAGATGATACTATGCCAAGACTGGTAATTACAGTGTTCTCAAGCAAATACTCTGAACAAAATCGAGCCTCCGACACTCTACCTGGTGTTGACTTTTAGAACTACTTGTAACTCATTCGACTATCAGAAGACCGGTTGTCGTCTCAGTCCAAGGCCTCGCCAGGCTTTTCTCACCCGTCTGTCAGCAGATAAACAATAGTATTTTATTTCACTCGCAGATCTGTCTCGCTTACAATATTTAAAGTATGTATATACAATTAGTACACTATTTACGAAGTAAGTGAGACCTTGAGTAAATAACCTTGAGAGTAGGCCTTTTCCAACTGGTTTTGGTTCACTTAAAAGAAAATTTAAGTGAAATTACTTGGTTTTATGTATTCAAAATAAAAATCGGGAGACGTATTGAAATTTCATCCCAAGATGCTCAGAACAATCCTGTTATCTTTCAAAAAATGTGATTCCCAAAAGTGTACGTACTTTAATAGGGCTACAATCGTAATTTTAGTTTAACATTGGCCTTATGAAGAAACAAAGGACCTTTTCCGTTAATTCACTCTTACTACTTTTTCCGTTACTTCACTATCACTACTTTTTTATCGTAATTACGGTTTGTTTAGGTTAGGGGTTAAGTTAGGTTAGGTTAGGCTACTAAAGTTGATCACAAACTGCTAAATCTAATGATTCACTTACCGCCGAATGCGCTCTTCGTGTGTAAGTTCTTGGAAAGCGATAAGATAAAGCCGGCAACGTCGGATTCCAAGCAAATAAGGAATACCACAGTGGACGTAAAAATTATCGGGTAACAGATTTTATATCAATAGAAAATTTATCAGGTGGGAGTGGATTAACGGAAACAAAAAAAGTAGTGGTATTGAATTAACGTAAAGATCCAACAAATCCTACAAAGTGGCAGGTATAGTCGATTCTTAATTTAAATATTTCTACGAGAACTACATGAGAGTTTCATCATATAACACCCATTATATTACCTAAGGCAAGGGAAGATGGTGAGTGGGGGCTAACCACTAATAGATATTGTAATTACGATATGACACAGAGATTACTGACAGTCTGGCACATCAGATATCCGCCCCAATATACTGTGACGTTGTTAGAGAATGTTTTAATAGCAATATCATTAATTAAATTCAATAATTCTTCAATACTGAAATCGTGTTATTTCCCAATGATTACAAATAGAAAAGCCAATCTTAGAGTGTCACACTACTATTATTCTAATTTTCTGATCTTTGTCCGGCCACCGCTAGGTTGAGCCCTTTGTTATGTTGTAGCCTGGAGTAAAACAGAGAATAACAGAGAGAGCAGGGTGGCAGACTGGGAAGAAAGAAAGAGAGAGAGAGAGAGAGAGAGAGAGAGAGAGAGAGAGAGAGAGAGAGAGAGAGAGAGAGAGAGAGAGAGAGAGAGAGAGAGAGAGAGAGAGAGAGAGAGAGAGAGAGAGAGAGAGAGAGAGAGAGAGAGAGAGAGAGAGAGAGAGAGAGAGAGAGAGAGAGAGAGATTATAAAATGTAATGAGTATGAGAGAAAAAGAAAATGGTGGTCAGCGATATTGTGTTGGGAGAGGGGTATGTAATTTCGTCTCGTACAGACAGTTTTATTACTTTCTCTTTTCGCTTGATATTTTTATAATACGTCCTGCTAAGCATAGATAGCATGTGATGTTCACATGGCACTTTTCCAAGTATCAAAACTTGGAAAAGACAATGAAGTCCATTGTTTTGTTTAAAATTGGAGGCAATAAAAGTTATTAAAATAATTTGAAAATTTCCAGCAATTCCAATTAATTGTTTGTTCTTATTATTAGCCTTTTCACTTTCTAGGCAGGCACCTTCCTTGTCGATATTTGAGGCTGCCTTTTAAATGAAAGGTATCACAAAAATAAATATTTATTGAAATGACTGAGAAAATGTAATACAGTAAAGCTTTATTAAATATTCAGTGAGGTTCTTAGAATCTTGTTAACAACACTACACTTTACTAGAGAAATAATGCGTAAGAGGGAAAAGACAGTGGAGACAACTTAAGCTACTCCCAGACGTGATCTGAAAACCGAGAAATGTCTGTCTCTAAGGAGAAACAGATTGGGGTGGCAGACATCAGTTGACTTAGGTGTCTCTCTTCACACCACCTTGAATGTTAAGTAGACTTGGATATGGAGGGAAAAGGAGACCGTGGAGACAACTTTAGTAACTCTCAGAACGTGATCTGAAAACCGAGTAATTTCTGTCTCTAAGGAGAAACAGATTGGGGTGGCAGACATCAGTTGACTAGGTGTCTCTCTTCACGTCACCTTGAATACTAAGTAGACTTAGCCATTGATGGGTTGTGTTAGGTTAGGTTAAGGTAAAAAATACAATCTAAAATGTTTATTTACCACAATTTTGGCAAGTTAGTGGAGGGATATCACTTGGTAGAATTCTGTTAGTCACTATAACTGATAACATCGGACTCTAATATACGTCCAATTTAATAATAATCCATAAGAACCTTTACTTTCACCTCAGAATCATCCCCCTTAGCAGATATTTTAACACTTGTATGAAAGCACTATGAAGTAACTAATCCATCTGTTTACTTTTCCCCGAGGTAAAAATAATACATAGCGAACTTAAAATAAAACTAGGTTATTTCTTATTAGCCCAAGAGTCATTACGTGGAACCCAAACCACGTAGTATTGGACTGATTTTCAGCTAATGGACACATAAATGCTAAACATTGACTTACCACCATATCGGTATTAAGAGGACTGACAATTTAGGCCTAGCTCTGTTATTTGAATAAATGCAATGTTTACCATATAAATTTCACATTACACTTATGTTCAAATATGTATATGACATACATTAAATATTAAAATAAAAATAATGGAACCTAATACTTATTTTATACCTTATGAGGAGTTACATAGAATTAGGGTGTAATATAATTATGTAAATGCTCAAAGAATATCTCATTTTATTAATGAACATGAGTTCAAACTGAGGTTTTAATTATTTCAATTCATTTTCTTATTATGATATTTAATTAACTTTATAATAATTGTTATAAATGCAATTCATATAAACACAAAATTAAAACATAATTTTCTTAATGTACAAAGCAATAATCACTTGATGTTTTTGATTTTTACTATTTGGATTTCAAATCTAAATTATCTAGTGTGTAGTATAAGTAATGACATATAGTTACAAATTTCATGCCATTTCTTACTATAATTATCTTTCTTACTATCGTTTCTTTTCTCAGAGAGAATACAATGTCAATAAGTCATTTATTCAGTTAAAGTGACAATACAATTGCATTAACCAAGTCAACAGTGAAATGCTGTGTTACAAAATTAAAAAAGAACTATCTGGTTACATAATAAGATGCTATTTATATTTCTTAACTAGCTAAATAACTAAATAAATCTAAGGTGCACAACATGTGCTGAGTTATATTCATATGAATAACTCCTATGAACCGCCAGCAAGAAACTCATGAACGCTGTAGTAAGATCTATCCACGAGAATGGCTCTAAACTTTTTTTTGAATTTTGAAAGGTTTGACTCCAACTTGAGCTCGACAGGTAATTTATTAAAAAATTTGATGCCGTTATAAAAAAGGTGATTTTTGAAAAAAGACGTGCGATGCTGAGGAATTTTTAAGTCGGTACAGTTTCGGAGAAAGTGATTATGAACAGATGGACTTTGACTTGAAAATAATAAAAGGTTCTCCTTGACAAATATCAAACAAGATAATATGTAAATTGAGGGAAATGTCAACAGGTTACTGACACGGAATATTTCCCTACACGACCTTCGTCTATGGAGACCAAAAATTGCTCTTACAGCCCGTTTCTGGAGCCGGAAAAGGAACAAGGTCCTTGAGTTTTCAGCTCCCCATATAGATACAGCATAGTTTTAATGAGGATAAACTACACCATAGTAAGCGGAAAGCAATACCTCCACGCTGGCAAACCTAGAGAGGCGGTGCAAAATAAAAATACCTGAGCTAATCCGTCTACATACGAGTTCAATGTGAGAATGAAAATTAAGTGTGTTATCCAGATGGAGACCCAAGAATTTTACTGACTGAGAAGTTTCTATTTCATTTACACCCAACAAAATATTTATACCAATATTATTTTGTGCTCTGTATGAATTTATGTGGAAATCAAGAATTTTAGTTTTGTCTGCATTAAGTGTGAGCAAGTTTTCGTCAAACCATTGGAGCAAATTATTAGCCTCAATGAAGCCACGCATTTCAAGATCTTCCGTACTGGAGCCAGATACAGACAATGACGTGTCGTCCGCAAAGAGACATAACTCGCCTGATGTAATACTGCTTGGCAAATCGTTAATGAATAACAGAAACAGTACGGGACCGAGGACGGATCCTTGTGGCACTCCACTAGCAATGCTCTTTTCATTAGAACGATGAGCTGTTATACAACCATGTTCATCCGTAGCTGTTATTTCAACAAACTGCCTACGATTTGTCAGGTAAGAACTGAACCAATCTTGGGCCAAACCTCTTATTCCGTATAGCGATAATTTCTTCAGCAACAAATCATGGTTTACGTTATCGAACGCCCTGCTCAGATCGAAGAATACCCCCAAGCTAAACAGTCTCGAATCAAGAGATTTAGTAATGTTAGAAATAAGAGTAAACATGGCATGTACTGTTGTTTTATATTTTACAAAACCAAACTGATTTTTGAAAAGAATGTTATTATTTTCCAGGAAATCACAGAGCCTTGTCAATACTACTTTTTCAAACACTTTCGATACCGTTGATAGAATGGAAATTGGTCTAAAATTAGGACATGAATTATCACTTTTATTCTTTTTTATTGGTTTAATAATTGCAAGTTTTAGGGCTGTAGGAAACTTTCCCTGCTGAAAAGATGAATTTATCAGGTGGCTGAGAGGCATGGTCAGCAAGTCAACAGTTTCTTTAAGAATTATAGAGGATATACCATCTGATGCTGCCGACCTCTTGTTCGTCAGCCCTTTTACAGTAAGTTCTACTTCTTTTTCCGTCACTGGGCGAAAAAAGAATGAGTTTACAACGTTGCTATCTATCAGCACAGTTTTTGGCCTCGACCCAGTATCTTTCATCTCACCCACTTTCACAAAATAATCATTGAGAGTTTTTGCCATTAATATTGGTTTATCAACTACTTCACCATCGTCCTTTACTACTTCAGTCACTTTATGTGTTTGCGATTGTCCTGATGTGTTATCATTAATTACTTGCCATATTGTCCTGGTTCTATTTTCAGATGTAGTAATTTTGCGTAAAATATTCTGTGATTTGCTATCTCTTATGAGGTTTCTGTAGGTATTTTTTACCCTCAAGTAATATTGCCTCATGAAGTGCATAGAATCAAGATCTCTTGTGCTAATATACAATTCTTGTACTTGTTGCCTAAGGTTGTATAACTCAGTGCTCAGTTTAATTTTATTTGTTATTTTGTTTGTTTGTTTTAGTTTAACCTTTTTTTCAGGAAAAGATGTTTCAAAAATGTATCTTATACTGTTTTGGAAAATAGCATATTTGTCGTCAATATCTTCAGCTGAATACAATTCATTCCAATTCTCACGGCTAAGTAATTGTATTATAATGTATATATGTATTATATGTATTATAATATCTAATAAAAATATTTCAATACAGGTCAAATTCTTACAAAACGTACAACTGATGAAAAGTGAGTAGAGCAAGTACATAGTGGGTTTGTAATCAACTTGTCAATTTCACCCTTACTTAGCCAAGCCATCCCCTCCAATTGAGGACCCATTTGTCACAGTCACAATTTTCACAGTTGCTGTACTATTATTGCCCTATATTACAGCTCGTTCGAAAATAGATATCGGCCAAAACAGAATTGCTATTTTCAATATGTCAGTCAAATTACTAGCAATATCTTTTATCTAGATCGAAAAATACATCCGTGAGTTCTCCATAATCTTTTTTGAAACGTATACTTACGTCGTGGGATGCGAGCGTTGGGCTACGGATCTCAGGTTTATATGACCGAAGAGAAGAAAGAAACAGAGGTCAAATCCAATCCAATAGAGCCCTAAATGTGTGTCGAGTTAGTGTGTCGAGTAGTTACTTCTCCAGTTTTCCATGCGGGTAGAAGGGCCAGCACATTGTCAGTGCCTTTCTTTATACCTCCCAAATACTTAAGGATAAATGTAATAGATATTACCTCATATTTATAGAGATGTACATTTGTTTGAGTCTATATATATAAATAAAACTCACAGTAAGCCTTTTGTTCTACCATAAGAAAGCGATCTAAGTTTCTTATTTTCTTCATTGTGATTGAAAGAAAACATTTCTATAGCAAAATTTGTTGCTATAAAAAAATTATAGCATACCTAAAAACTCTAAAATTATAGAGAACCTAATTAATAAGATAATTTCTTTAACATATTTGAAAATCTGTATATGTTGACTTGTTTTTATTTGACTTTTTATATTTGTATATTTTTTTCGTATATTTACGGAAGCAGTCTCTTTATATTCTCTGTTTAGTTTTATAAAAATACGAGTATAATACCAAACGAACGCATTTGTTTCGCTAAGGAAAAGTTCTCTTCGCTTACTTGTACTTCCTTCCGTGGTTTTCTCTAAACCATCACATCAATATAAAAACTCAGCCTGCTTCCGTTCTCCTAGATAACAAAGTTTTATAGTCTAAAAACATTATACTATAAGTCTACTTCATGGAGATAGAAACTAGTACTATCATGTCATAGTTAGTAGAAATGAGCTTAATCATGTCACAATGAAAACAAAATCAGCCAAGATTTGGTGTTAAGTTTGTGTTTGTTTTATCAGCTGTTTGAAATAAATTATTTAATTAAATGAATGCTAATGTTATTCTTTTGAAAATAAATGATTCCATTGAACTGGCACAAACGTTCCCTCATATTAAACACTAAAAAATCAAAACTTGATAAAAAAAATACAAGGTTGATTCCCAAATATGTTTTTTGCCATAACTCAAAATAAATATTCAAGGTAGAGACATGTGGTTTTTACAAAATATTTTAAATTGTAACTGACATCTTTCCTGAGTTTTTTTTTTTTTTTTTTTTTTTTTTTTTGGAGAGAGAGATAAAATATAATTTTTGTATGTTTTTGCACATAGATATTTTAAAATAAATAATATTTCTAAAAAGTTAAAAAATGGTCTGGAGATATTGGCTAAAATACATACCAAACTTCATAAAAATTTATCCATCCGTTTGGTCTCCAACAAACTGCACATACACATAGACAGACATCAACATTTCTTTCTAAAAAAACACATTTGGATCCTAAAAGTTTAGATGACCCTAAAATGGATTTTTAGACTAACTTGGAAAAAAGTTTTTTTGGACGATCACAATACTTTCTCTATGCTAACGCATGTAGAAGATAGTAAAAAAGCAAAGATTGAGGCACTGTTGACGATCGGTGTTTTATGAAAAACAAATATGTACTTTTACAAAGTCAATTAAGAAAATGTTATACCTACATTTATAAATTGTACTTTAGATATAATTTACATTAATAGTTGAAATAAGATATAGTTGTAGGAACTTTGAAGGTTACTCGACAAGTTTAGCACTCAACAGTAATTGCAGTACTTCCTAATCAAACTTTTGTAATTATGAAAAATGTTAATTTATTTTAGATCAAAGTCTTGTTTGAGATTATATACACAATGTCGTCAAATCATAAACATTTTACAGGATTTTTTTACTGGTCAGTATTAACTCCACAAACACGAATTCAAAGAAATTTTAACCTGGAATCCGTTTTCTTTTTTTTTTCAGAAAAAGTTAATTTTGTCATGAACAATCTATTACTATACTTTAATGAATGTCCCAACTTCACTTCAGAGCGCTCTTACAGCTAATTCCGGAACAACGAGGAATTTGAAAATGCTAGGGCCAATGGCGTGACGATATAAGCCAGCTGCAACCATAGCAACTCCGATATATTGTTGCCAACTTAAGGACGTGTTGTAAAACATATTTGTTTGTTATTGTGAGTTTGAGTGCAAGTACAAATATTATGATTGTGGACTTTACGTTATTGTTTCCTATTGTTTGTAGATTTTACTTATCGTACTTTTATATATTGTTTTATTGTATTATTGTTGGAACCAATAAAAATGCCTCTTCAAGCGGATTATCCAACCACAAGTAAATTGTCTGTCGTCTGTCAACCGCAGTACACTTGGCAACACCGCACGTCAAATGCCACTTAGCACGCTCATATCAAATCGGAGCATTCAATAATTAAAGTACAACGACTAAATCAATGTTTTTAATACTATTAACAGCCACTTTCTACAAGCTCTTTGGGACTCACTGAAACTCAGAAAAAACAACTAAAAATGTTAACCAAGCCGATTTATTTTATATTATAACTCATGTTGAACTACTTCATTTCAAATAACATGTTAAAAGGAGTCTAGAAATGTATGAAATTAACCCTTCGTAAAATAGTGTTATAATTAAAAAATATAGCTTGTAAGAGTTTCTTAGGATTTAGTTCTGTAATTTTAAGTATTTTGGGAGAGTAAAATAAAGAAATAAAATTTATAAATATTGGCATTTATCAAGTAAAACATCGTTTAGAAGTATTTTTATATTTAAAAAAAAAACACAATCAGACTCACCCAAGTTAGTCAATTTTAAAATCAAATATGTGTACTGCTACCACATAAAATCATGTTTTATATAAAAAAATTATAGACATTCCTTAGTTATAAAAGTGTATGAAGTGTTAATGCAGTATTCATTGGATATTATTTTTAATGCATAATTTACTTCCAAACAATCAGTATAGATGACTTTTAAAAACTAAAAAGGATAATTGTTTGTAAATAATTGTGTTATCAGTAAGTTCAAGGTTGCACGAGAGACACGTCCATAAAGGTGACGTCATTTCCCTCAAATTGGACCTTGTTATCTTCTTTTGTGAGTATCCTACAAAACAACTGAAGCATAACAATACAACTTCGTGTTACGTGTTCTCAGTGACTTGACCAAGTGTCCAGCTCTTCTTCACAGCTGATTTACGTCAAAATTATTTTTGTATTATAAGTATAATCAATTTGGAGCAAGTGGGGGTTTCCAATGTTTACCCACATTTACATTCTTACTAAACAAATTTTTGCTTGGTATTTTTTATAAATATGTACAGTATAGTTTATATCTAAACATGGTTAAATCTACAAATCTTTTTAATTTTAAAATTACATTTTCATATACTAATCATTCAGTTAAAAAAAGCCAGAGTAAATGAGCTAATGTTGGCAACAATTTTAGTTTCCACAATGTCAAATAAATTGTTTTTTAATTACAGAATTAATAGACTAAAAGAACAGAATTATCAGCCAATAGGAACTAATCAATACTATCTTGACCACCATTTTGACAATTCCAGCCAGTGAGGTCACGTGATCATAGGCCTATAAATTAAGTTGTTGAACCCTATTTTCCATTCTATTGTGAATCCCTCTGGTCTGAGGAAGGTGAGCGTGGTTCACCGAAATCGATCACCATAATATTCGTGCATTTTGTACTTGTATTGTAATATATTTGTGCATTTTGTGGTTATATTGTAATAAATTTGTGTTATGTGACGTTTACTTGTACTGAATATAAGTAGACGAAGAGAAATCAACTATTTGTCGAATACATATAAAGGTATATGTTAAATAAGATATAATCTGTACCACATATATCTTTAATGTTTCGCTGTTCTTTAAATATCCCAGTAGGATAGTGTCACATCATATCCTCGAGTGGGTTGAATATATATTATACTGTATACCGAATGGTTTTTTTGTCAGCTACCATTTATTAATTTAAAAATAAAAGCTGTGTATTATACCTGGACAAACTACAAAAGTCATTAGATATTAATCAAAAATGTCAAGCGATCTCCTGTCACAAAGCTAAATCCAATCCATCAACTAAATCCAATCCATCAACTAAATCCAATCCATCACCATTACTTAAGAACCACTTCACTGATTTTATCTATGCTAGCTAACCCCTCCGTAAAACAGCACAGGGTGCACTCTGAAACTATGTGATCCGTTGTTTGGATAGACTCCTCACAATCACATGACTGATCCACTGTAAATCCCCAGTTATATTTCCAGTAGTTATATCTGCCAACTCCAGTTCGGAACCGATTCAACAATGTTCACTCCCTACGAGGTCCCACCTACAGGTATTGACGAATCGGTAATAAGGGACTTATTTCGTCCATCAAAACTGTTCCATGCTATGGCCCAGCTAGTATTGATCTGCTGAACTAGAGAACAGTACGTAAAGGTGGTTTTCGACATTTAAGCGACCGTTCTGACGTAATAGGTCCTGTGTAATGGGGAGATGCGCAGTATTCAAGATCTTATTGAATTCTTTAAGTAGTGCCCCTTAACGTCATATTTCTGGAGGTGCTATATCGGGAGTCAAGGTAATGAAGTTGCTATGAGAGTGCCACTAAGAACCGCTATAGGCAACACGGTGAGAGTGAACAATGAAGACCTTATTGCATAACTACGGATTTTGGGCAAATTTGTTTACACCTCAATTGTTAAAATGGTTTAAGAAATAAGGGAAATGGGTTAAGAAAATGACGATTATGAGTTAAAAGTTGCTTTTTTATTATTATTAATAAAACAAAACCAAAACGTTAATGACTGTGGTTAACTTATTTACTTGAAGGTTTTTTTGTGAGGTACATTTTTCTGTCAAATCATCAAAACATGTATATTGAAATGACTTCTATTATTTTATCATACGACCTTTGGTGCTATGGTTATATATTTTGGGGCTATTGTTTTAAAAGTAAAATATAAATTCTGTTAACATTTATTTTCTGTTTATATGGTTTATTTATCTCTGATAAAAGAGTTTATAATTTAGAGCCTAAAAATACAGCAAATTACACTAAGTAGCCTTTATGAAGCTTTTTCTAAAATGAAATTTAAAAAATTTAGTTTTAAATGTTAACAATCAAACAAAGTGTATCTCTGTAATCCATCATTCGCTACAGGACGTACGATATTGAACTCAATGATGATGAACAGTTATGGAACGATATTTGGTAAAGGTACTGTGACATGTAACCGTTACTTTTTATTACTTTTTATTACGTTACTTTTTATAACTGTTCTTGTTTAGTAACAATCGTATCTTTATAGCAGCTATTTTTAGCTTAAAACATATTCCATTTAGATGTCAATGGTTGGTGTATTCTAAGGTTGTATTTCCTATCTGGTGGCTTTTCTGAAATGAAAATATACTACATGTTAAACAACATACAAAATATACCTCTGTAATCCATCATTCCACTACAGGACGTACGATATTGAACTCAATGATGATGAACAGTTATGGAACGATATTTGGTAAAGGTACTGTGACATGTAACCGTTACTTTTTATTACTTTTTATTACGTTACTTTTTATAACTGTTCTTGTTTAGTAACAATCGTATCTTTATAGCAGCTATTTTTAGCTTAAACATATTTCATTTAGATGTCAATGGTTGGTGTATTCTAAGGTTGTATTTTCTATCTGGTGGCTTTTCTGAAATGAAAATATACTACATGTTAAACAACATACAAAATATACCTCTGTAATCCATCATTCCACTACAGGACGTACGATATTGAACTCAATGATGATGAACAGTTATGGAACGATATTTGGTAAAGGTACTGTGACATGTAACCGTTACTTTTTATTACTGCTCTTGTTTATTAAATGACAGGCCCTTTATCAATCGTATTTTTACATCAGCTATTTTTGCTGAAACATATTTTATTTACATGTCATTAGTCTGTGTGTACTAATATTGTGTTTCCTTTTTAAATGCTTTTCTGAAATTAAAATACACTAAATGTTAACAAACAAATAAAAAATACCTCTGTAATCTATCTTTCAATATATTAAACCAGTTTCGCAAATAAATAATATGAAGCTATAAAAATGTTTTATTACTTGTATTTGGTTATGAAGACCTATTTTACTCTTAAATTTTCCTATCTTTTGTATTAGGTAAATATATTTAAATGTGATGGCACGACTTATATTACTTACCTAGAATTATGAAAATACTTTTTATGAATTTGACAATTATCAAATATATCTTGATATAGTATAATAAGTTCAAGTGCCCAGTCACTTCCAAGACACCAACCAACCGCCATCAGCGTTGCGGATCACTCAGTGAGTATGAACTTTGAAAACAAAGCTAAGCCAACATTTGGCACGTCTTAACATCTTCGATTTGCAATTGCCAACTTTGTCAGACATCTTAGTAACTTCGAGCTGATAACCCATTACCATTAGTCACAACGTGACAAGAAAACAGTTCCCAAGTTGTCGCTGTGACTACCCTCTGTAGTATATTAGTTTGTGGTGATAGTTTGTTACACAGTTTAAAATACTCTAGGTTCTGAACTACGGAGTAGTTGTTACAAGTCAATTACACCTAGAAAAATATTTTTAATCAGAATATCAATGATTGTTTAGAAACAAATATTTATGATCTTTTACGTAAATTCACTATCACTTGATAAATATTCTATTGCTCTAAAAACTGTTCCCCGTTATTTTTACGCTTACTGTGGTATTCCTTGTCCGCTAGGAATCCGATATCGCTGGCCTTATCTTATCGCTTTAAAAGAACTTACACATGGAGATTGCATTCGCCGGTCAGTCATCATTGCATTTACTAGTTTGTGATCAACTTTAGTAGCTACCTATCCTAACCTAGCGGTAATTGTGTTAAATCAGTGGTAGCGAATAAACGGAAAAGGTCCAATATTTAACTTAGTGTTATGTCTTAAATAACAAAAGCTAATATAACTTAACTTTTATATCAAATTAGTTTCGGTATCATTTTGATATTAGATAGGTTCAGAATATTTTTTACAGATATTGAAGTTGTTGTATTTTATTGTATATCATATCATATATTTTTCGGAGTACGAATTTATTGAAATTATATTTGTGTACTTAATTTCTTTATTGTAATGTTAATAAAGCTTAGTTACCTAATTAATAGCCATTTCTTTTAAAATTAATATTTAAGTGTAATTGTACGACAACCGCTTTATCAATGTTTCCATTTCCTAGTAATACAAAGGATTATAATTTCCATTTATATCGCAAAAACAAATCAATCAAATGTTAAAGATCATAGAAATGTGTTTGCTGTAGACGCGTACCTATGCTGCTATCTAACCCCGTCTAACCCCCGTCTGTTTTGTCATATGGGAAAACTACTACAACGGTGTTTACTCGGCCTTCTGATGAAGGTTCATAGCCAACTTTACGTTGGTTTTTCCAATCTTCGTTTCACAAATTGGCTTGAAAGGAAGTGGTTTTGTACCAAACTCAACCTAAGAAAAAAAGTTTGTTTAAACAAATGGGGAAGGCAGTTGCTGATTGGTCTAAGGCGTCGGACTTTGAGCCAGCATTATAGACTGTGGACGTTCGTGTCCTGACCTCTCTGTACCAGTTTATTATAACTGTTCACCCTGTTCTGTATATTTTTTATATATAGATGATACTAGCTGTACCCGCCCGCTTCGCCGGTCATAATATTGAGTTTGATTTAGAACCTAATAGCTGAAAGAAGTCAAGCATTTTTGCTTCTTCTACCAATATTAGATTTTTTAGGAGGCATGTCATAAAAAGTAAACTGCAAAACAAATAATTATTTATTTTTTATTTTCACGTTTCACCACATGTTTTAATTACCAAGGAAAAAAGGTTAACACCAAATACAGATCAACTGATCAAGTAAAAGTAGTGTGTGCTACACTCTCAAGGGGAAATGTAGAACTACAATAAATCAAAACATATACAGTACTGTTGTTGTGAGAACTTCAATCTTATTATGGCATGTGAAACTACATCAAACCACACAGTCATATGTTTTTTGTAAACAATTCAGATTCTCCAGTTGAATAACATGGGATCTTTAGGAGCCCGTGGGACGGAACCCTGTGGACGGATCTGCATCAAACTTCACAGAAACCATCTCGAGAGTATACAGGACAACATCCTAAAGTTTCATGGCGATCGGTTGGATGGGTTGGCAGCGCATAAACTTCAAATATATACAAACACCCTCTTTTATAAATATAGATATATAGATTCTTCCCCTTACTCTGTCAGAATAAGTTCCCAAAAAGAACAATACTCTAATAGGAATGAAAGGATAAGGTTAAAAATTAAAGCAACCCTTCTTTAAAAAAATCTATTCTACATCTAATCTTAATTCAATTGACTCAGATTAAATTATATTCAACAATATTCAAAGTAAAAGTCTTTCAGATCAGAAATACATCGAATATGAATTTGTAAACAAATTGTCGGGTCTATTTGTTTACATTAACAGAGTTGCAAATTGTGTAAAAAAAGAGTTCATGTCTCTAATCATTCAAACATTATGAGGCACACTCGAATGAACTTTAATCAACAATGATGTACATTTATCAAACTTTATTTGGCAAGGTGCAATATTGACCGTGTAGTTATTACAACAGAGACTTAATTTTCACAACTATATTGAATATGTATCCAAGAAGGTTAGTTCAAGAATATTTGTGTTGCGTAGCCTTAAAAATTATGTAAACAGTGAAGTCCTATTGGCAACATATTATGGGCTGATATATCCCCACTTAGCATATGCTGTCCCTATTTGGGGTCACGAGAGTAAACAAACTCTATTCCTCTTTAAACTCCAAAAGCGGGCTGTGAGGACTATTTATAATATGAACAGACGCCAATCATGCAAAGAAATCTTTCGAAGTACAGGAATATTGACTTTACCATCCATTTACATCCTAGAAACATTGACATTTGTCAGTCAACACTTTTCAAAATTTAACTTTTCACATAAAACTTCTTATTCTCTCCGTAATCAGAATATTCTACCAATCCCCAAACACAATACATCTTTTTTCAAAAACCATACAATATATAATGGGATTTGTTTATTCAATAGACTTCCACTCTCTCTTAGGCTGGAGTCAGACACATCAAAATTTAGAAAACGTCTAAAAAGCCATTTGGTAAATCTTGCCTGTTACAGCGTTCGTGAGTTTTTGTCAGGAAGGTGATATACATATTATAGGTTTGTCATATCATATAGGTTAAGTGATGTCTTATATTAAATATTACGAGCTATGCTGTTCAATTTTAGTTAATAGTAGTATGACTTGGCTAATGCAAATTATTATTGTTAATTTGGTCCAATAAAGATTTTGACTTTTGACTTTTGATTACATTTAATTGTGGCTCTTGTTTATTGACTAACAGGCATTTCATAAATTGCATCGTTTTGTTGGTTATTTTTAGGAGGGAAATTATTTTTACTAGAAAACCCACGAAAATATAAAGCAATGATTTAATATTACTGATTATATTAATAACCTTACCAAACAAAATTGTCATTAGTGAAAACATAGATGATTTTGTTAATTATATTTAGCCGGTTATTATATCATTTTCCTTCAAACTATTTTTTATTCTTTTTTAGTATTTCCAAACTACAGAAGATTTTATTTATAGGGATTTATATAGTAATTAGTTTAATGCCAACTATACATTTGTAAATATTCAAAGAACATTATACACGACTTGTAGATGGTATCTATATAAAAAAGCAAGTACACTGCCATTATTTGCAATATATTATTTTACTTGCTTAAAATAACATATTATTCAACATGCTATTATCTCTTTTAACTTGTTGGAAAATATTGATATTGACTTATAAATATATAGTAAATGATATATTGGTGAGTTGTGTTTTAATCTCCTATGATATATTTATAACATTCAGTTGAAGAAGCATTTTATTAGGGATACCAAAAAGGTAAAGATAAACCCCAACTAAATAGTACGTAGGGTGGGTAAAACGAGAGAAGGAGAACTTCTCGCACCAGAGTTCCCCTCAAGTTGAAGCGAGCTGCAAGGTACAGTCACAGTATAGTATAAACACAAAATAGCGACGCTTAAACTATATAATAAATCCAAATTCTTGATGCTAGCGATCCTAGTGGTCGTATCGCAGAGCCACGGCATCTCTCCGCATACCGCGCCAGTTGTTTGCTATACCACCGCTAGGATCGCTAGCATCTCTTGATTCGCAAGTTAAACGACTGAGCTTCTCTGCTGTGTGATTATATTATTAATTTTATTATTATTATTATGTGATACAGTCAGGTCTGTAAGTTCACCTATTAATGAACATCGACTACTCTTCTTGTTATATTATCTAACCTGAGTTTACAACTCACTGTCATAAAAAGTTAAGATTACCGTAAAATTCATATACGAGTAGTTGGTTTTTTTCTTCAAAAATATTTAACGCAAAAAATAATGTACTTCTCCAATTTTGGTAAGAAATAACATTGTTAAATCGTTTTAATGTTTATAAGGTCGATTGCAGTATGTAATTTATTTATTTTTCCAGGTACGTTTATAATGATAGATTAAAACGAATATATTAAACTAATTTATAAGCATTATAGAATATCTAACAAATGTGGCAGGTAGACAGAGAATTAAGAGACTTTGCACAAGACAGAATCCATCTCTCGTTCGTTGTCCGCACGCCATTTACCTAGCTTAGTAGGGGAAATTATTAGGGGCAACCTTAATATAAAAGGGTAAAGGAATTGATTCACTCAGTAAGTTATCCAACATTCTAAAACTACAATATTAATGATAAAATGTACTACATAAACTACGTAACTACTTGGTAGTCTTACTACTGACCAGTTCTAGGCAAATACAAACTTTTAACCATAATAAACAATAACACCTAATTACATTATTCCTTTCATTATTACTGTGATGTTCACTAAGTTGATATAAAAGTGTTATGATTGTATATAATTATTCTGTATGTAAATTAATTAATTAGTTAGTTTGGATCAAAATACCTGAAGAAATTCTTGGCCCACTAGGAAACAAACATATACCTACAAATCCAACCAGCATCGGAGTAGGATCGTTTTCTCAAAAATGATTTTACCTAGTACAACAAAGGGACCACAAACTTTAGTGGAAAATACAACAAAGTCTCTTGTAAGCAACCCCTTTCTTGTAGGTATTTACAACCCTAACAACAGGTCAGCAGTATCAGGTGACTACAGAAACCCTAACTCCTTGTTAGGCAGAGTAAAGGGGTGACTTTGACTTATTTACATGTTGCTGACATAAATGTAAAGAATTTAGTAACTGTGCAACATTTCAAGTGTTCAACTTGCAACAAAGTAAGTATTTTTAGTCTCAATGTACTGAAATGGTGGTCGATTTTATTTTGAAAATTGTTTATTAAAAATCTTCTTTCCCTTATTTTCAAAAATACATATATTTTACATATCGAGAATACGAGTTCAACCCTTGTGTTACTCAATTTATAAATAGGTATTAAATAACCTCTCAAATAACTATTTATGAACTTAATCAATTCAATTTATTGCAATTATTTTTATTTATATATTTTATTTTATAATATTTTATTGTTTAGTAATTTTTATCCGAATGTTATCTTTACAAATAGACTGCATTATTTACTTATTATTACGTCCGTTAATCTTTAGAGTATATATATATTTATATATATATAAATTATTGACCATCATGAGAACTCCGTTTTACATTTTCCAGTGTTTTTTAATAATTATTTTGGTTTATTTGAAAAAATAATTTCTCCATACATGCTATATATAGGTTTATACATTTTTCGTGTATCATTAAAAGATATACCCACCTCAAATAATTACGTTTTTAACATATTTATATCAGAATCGTAGACTTGCACAGCTTAGTAAAAATACTGCTATTATTAAAATGTATATAACTAGAGATTGTGTAAATTTAATCTTGACTACTTTGATTATATAATTTAACAATAAGTGTTAAGATATAAATATATTATACAAATTTAACGCCCCTTATACATCATTTTAAAACACATAACTTTCATAAAAATACATTAAACAAACAATTCAAACGTAATTGATTTAGCTTGTAAATAAAATGAAAACATTACTCAGTAATATTAATACCCAGATGAATGACTTTTTGGAATGTGTGTCGAAGAAATGAAAGAGGTGGGGATATCCTATCAGGTGGGTTAAATTGGTTGTGTGGGTCTCAGAAATTATATGTTTGAAAGGAATATGTATTGTAACTGTTATAGAATGTTTAGCTCAGTATAAAATGTGTTTAAACTATAATAATTATACCCTTTTGCAATATGTTTTATATCTTCACTATTGTTAGGTAATAAGATAATTGTACATAGTTGATATATTCTGTAGTTATAAGATTTGATTTTTAGTATTTCACATTTTCACTAAATCCAAGAGAGAGAGAGAGAGAGAGGGTTATCTGCCCTTAGAATAAACATCACGCCACCCCAAATTCGAGCTCTCATTGGTGCTCAGGAATAAACTTTCCTCAGGCGATGGTTTCGCACCACACAACACACACTCACGCTTAGTCTCTCATAGTGTAAGGTCGCGGGTCTCGTTTCCAACTCAACAATTAGTGATTGTGTGCCTCTAAATTCTAACTACCTCTTGCAACTCTCTCTAACTCTGTGCTGCTCATCCAGACCTTCAAGAACCTCGTTTGTGCGGTACGTGGTCGGTCTTCTGGACTTTCAAAACGCTCGTACTTCCGCGACTACTCTTCAGTGCTTTAGAACTGTGACAAAGGAAGGTGGACTGGATTACCAAAAGTGTCTCCAACTACTCCTGTTGGATACGTGGTCAACCAATCTCTGTGGTGAGTCAATTCTCTCTAATTTACGTCCTTAGTTTATTCCCCCGTCTGCTCCGAAAGAGCAGTGGTCCTCAATGTTCAGGAACAGAAACATTAACATTCTCTACCTGACATTTAGTGGTCCTCCGGGCCGGATCATTTAGTGGTCCTCCGGGCCGGATCATTCAGTGGTCCTTCGAACCGGATCAACTATAATAAAAACCGATTTGAGTTTTATCTGTTATATTATATCACCCACCCCCCATTAACCCAATATTTGTTCAACATTATGAGAAAGCATGGTGTTATGACTGGCATCTTACAACGTAGATGTTTTTTAAGCAAATTAAAAACAAAGATAATAAACAAATCAATATGACAGTAAAATAAATTGGAAATTCTACTGTAAAGTGTAACAAAAATTTAATTTATTTACCCGCATATCAGTATTTTTACGATGTCAATTTTATTCGTAATAAAGTTAATTTATATGTGATGCTTCTTTTATGCAATAAAATTAAACAGTTAAACTTAGTACACACAAGCAAAATGAATAAGTGCTATACCAAAAATGCATCCAAATTACCTTAACTAAATACTAATTAGGTGAAAATTGAACAAATGTAATTACTGCATAGTTTGCTAATACTAGCTCATAAACATCTTGCAAAGTCATAAACCGTTTTTATGACGCATATTAATGTTGCAGTGATAAAAGGCCAGATAGTTTTGAGTCGAGTGGTAAAAAAATTTACTGTAGTCGTAAAGAAAATGTTTGCTGTTGGAATAAAAATATTTTTTTCATAGAACATAGCAGTTTTTATCAAGTAAATATTAAGTCTAAAATTCAATTTTCCCCAAAAACTAATTTTCCTTTACTGGGGGGCTAATAGAAAGGGAGGCACTTTCATCACTGTTAATTTGATGATTTTTTTTCTATTTCTTAAAATGATTATTCGAATTTAAAACCACTTTTAAAGTTACTCATACACTTTTACAGATACTCATATATTTTACTTTGAGATTTCTGGTGTTTCATCAAACATTATATAAACCCAATGCTCATCTTGCCAATATTACCATCTTCAGTGGAGATCAGCTGGTTTTCATTTAGTGGGAGAGGCATTAAATGGTTATGAAACTTGGACTTAACTTTTTAGCAAGTTAAATATTTACAGTTTTAAAAGTATCATACTTTTGTTTTTTGTTGTTGATGTATACTGTAGTTTTATTACTCGTACATATTGTTTTATCACAAAGAAGAAATTCTTTTCTTCTTAAATATGCTGACATTACAGTTATCAATTTTTCTAATAACAATAGCCTGTTTTTAATAATTGAAGTTCCTTGCTAGGTAAATATATAATTGACTTTTCAGCTTTTATGGGAGTTTATGACAAGTTTACGAAGCACGAGACTAATCATTTCAAATTTATCTCTCATACATAGTTTCTAAATGTTTAACAAGTTTACAACAAACTGGTAAGCACTGTGAGTTATTTCACCAAATTGAATTAGTGTTTCATACAAGTTTGTTATAAACGTGTTTCCAGCAAAGATAGGCCAAAACTTACAACCACTCTAGGTGAAATATTTAACTAGTAAAACACCTTGTTAATTGAAAAAACTCAATCATTTGTTGCAATTACTGCTGCTTTGTGAATAACTGCCTGGCTCTTAATTTAAACCCTTTTATTAGTAGCCAGTGTAACACCAATATTTACTATCGCAAGTTATTTATTTTACACAGGGGGATACATTTATGGACAGAGCCGCGGGGATCTAGGCTGGAACGCCCTCTGATGACTTCATGCCTGGCCGCGTGTCCTGACTTTCCTTTGGAGCTGAGGGATTATTAGGATCAGCCAGGCATCACTCTTCACTTGTTTCTCCTATGACCTCTTGAATAAAAGCGTTTCTCGCGTCCTCCCTTCGTATAATTGCCTCAACGATGTTATCTGGGGAAACAGCACCAATAATTGAGACAAGCTGATTTCTTTGTTCGGTGAATCACGGACACTCTAAGAATGTATGATGAACATCATCGTTATCCTCCGGGCAGCAAGCACACCTGGCTTTACCCATCCCGTTGAGATACTTCCTGAAGTATCTATGCCCCGTAAAGAACTGACAAAGATAAAAGTCAATCTCCCCATGACCACGATCTATCTAGATGCATACGTCGGGCATGAGACAAAAATCAAACGACTGTCGGTGACCGGCCCACCTCCGATACCAAGCTTGCAGGGTTTCTGCTCTCGAGACTGCCGATGATTGTTTCGATCCCTGATCGGAGGCAAGGAGAAATACGGGTTATCTCCTAACGGCGAGTGGGTCGAAGGGTATAAATCCGGCCACAACCATGACTGCCACAACGGAAACTGTGCGGTAAGCGCAGTAAACCCTGAGCGCTGTAGGTTTGTTTCATTTTAGTTCTTTAGTGATATTTCATTTTGGAAAAGTGCCAAATTTTCTTAACATATTTTAAAATGTAATTATCATCAACGTGGATATAACTATTTAAAATAAATAATTTAACGCAAAGACTAAGGCAAGTAATTGCATGTATTTTGCAATATTAAAGTAAAAGATCAAATTTATAAAACACTTTACTCGACATTTTAGTACGAATTTCATTTTGAAATCCAACTAAGTTTCCATGTCATGATTTAAAGCTTAATTGTAACTTAAATGAATTATATTTAATACAGAAAAAAAACTAAATTTTAATTTCAACACTACTGCCAGCATCCAAAGTCAAACATTTTACAGTGTTAAAATGCAAAATTATATTTTCAATATTATCATGTTAAATGTTAATCAATTTGGCTTAACCAGTAACCAAGATGGTAGTGGTTGCGAGTCGCTGCAATGCTAATAATATGCATATGCCCTTGGTGATGTTACATGTTATATTTTTATCAACATTAATTTAAAAAACATTAACGTTGAATCTTTTTTCATACTGTATTAGCCAAAACAATGAAAGAAATCCTCAGATGTATTTAAGTGTAGGCCATAATGAGAAACTGGCCTCTGTAGCAGAGAAGACCGAGCTAATACTTCGCTTCACTACTGTTAAAGGAAATTAACATAACAATAGTGTAAACTTGTGTTAATTTACTATGTCTGGTTCATTCGACAGCATCTCCGATAGATATAGTCTGTTGGATATAAAGACACAGTACCAGGAAAAGGAACTGAGAAAACAATTTTAAATAGGGTGTGAAGTAATGGTTTATTATTATTTTTATATTTGTGAATATAGATTGGAATGTTATTGTTACAGAGGTCGATTTCTGTGAAGAGATAAAATATCTTGATTGGTAACAGTTTTGTCTTAACTGATCGTGGAAAGTTATAACTCTAACCTCCTTCCCTAATTAACAAGTTTATTTAAAGTTATTTCTCTTGATTGCTTTCCTATACCACACGTGGAGTATCAAAACATGTTAGGTTATAAGCATTGTTACAGTAAGTGATAAATATAATTTTGTTTCTCCTAATAGTGGTGCACACACTCCAACAATCGATATACTGCGAAGAATTGTACGAGTTCATATTGTGGTGGCAGAATGATGGAAAGGCCGTATTCTAGGAAATACTATGCAATATTGCTTAGTATTTGTCTTCCTCATAAGTCAGAAGGAAGATCTACATTGATTTTTCTTGGACTAATTATTAATAAAGCCAGTATCTAGGTACAGTATATAATAAAATGTGTATATGTGAAATAGTACATTTGTTATAGTATTAAAAGGGAAATTAGAGGGAAATTTGGGAGGGCAAAAATCCCACATGGTTGGTAGCCTTGAGTCACGTGACCTCTGCCACCTTGAAAAAGTCACGTGTCCAGCTCTCAGCCAATCATAGGCCAGAAAGTTGGCATTGAAACTGTTGTAAATACCCTACTAGTATGGTTATATATCCCAGAGTGTCAACCTTTTTTTAGTGATCTAGTCTCTTATGTATCATATAAGCTACTCATGAAGGCACTACATAGTTGTCACACCAATATTGTTATATTTATCATATATTATTGTAATTTTGCATCTTTTACTCTTTCTAGACTGTAATAGTTAAAATATAACTCTCTGTAGAAACTCGTCAGTGATGTTAATGAATGGAATATTCATTGAACAAACATGAAAGTTATAGAGTAATATTAATATTGACAACTCCGTATTACTGAAGTTCACAAGTCGTGAAATTAGTTTTAGCACAAGTAAGTTCATAAACAGGAAAGTTAGTCTACGTGTATGTAGTTTTACTAGAGTTTAATTTGCCTTAGAAACTTCTAAAATTACTCCAACTTATGATAAAAAAAGGTAATTTTTGTAATTTATGTGATTACGCTCAGCTATTATTACTGACAATGTGCTACCAATGAGAGGGTTGAACTTGGAATTCTTATTATTGGAAGATACATAGTAGGTCTATGTTATTTGCTTAAAATAATGATTTTTCTCGTGTAAAATTAAAACTAAACCACCTCATGTGTGCCTGAAGACTAAATATACGCTGGCAGTTGTAAAGTTGCACAGTTACCAAATTCTTTACAAATGTCACCTAAGAGTGAATAAGTCAAAAAGTCGTCCCAACACTGTGCCTAACAAGGAGTTAAGGTTTCTATAGTTACCTGATACTGCTGAGCCAACACCTTCAAGAAAGGGGTTGCTTACAAAATACTTCGTTGTATTGTTCGGCAACGAATATGGCTCCTTCGATGTACTAAGTAATAATATTTAATAAATTATTTTTGAGTACATGATTTTTATTTAATGTACGTTGCATTTATGAACACTTTTGTTTTGGAATAAAAAAATTAGAAAACATTTTTAATTCTAAAAGTACTATTTGTATTTGTGTATTAATAAGAGAAGTAAATAATTTGCTTCTTTCAAAATATTCTCACTTATATAATGTGACATATTTTTCCTCCTTGGAGTCCTGAAAGATCCCACTGTAACAGTTAGGTGACATAGAATCCACTGTACCAGTGGGGGGAGGGGGTTTAAAATGTGGAAATGACAAATTTATTTATTCATTAGATTAAATGACTACTAAACAAATCGATTCTTTTAATACTACAAAATCTATATTGTCTGAACATATTTAGCTGCTTCACCCACCCATACACGTACAGTGGTATATAATAAATATGGAATAAGAAGTCCCACCTGATTGATGTTCATGATTTTTTTTCTAGTCAAGATTAACCTCAGTAACACGATTCGATAGCCAATTTACTATGTAACTTACTAATTTTGAAAAACATATTAACAATAAACCGATTTATATTACATTCATATTATGAAGTCAATCTCATAATTACATCCGTGTTTTACTGTGACAAACAATAACTGAGATATTCAACAGTAAAGTTAGTTAGGTAAGGGTAAGTTAGATTAGATTGGGTTGGTTTAAGTTAAGTTAGGTTATGTATCAGTTATCTACAATTTATGTGCGTAAATTTTAGCTGTAGCATTGAAGAAATTGTAGTGGCTCCTTCCAAAACGTACTTATAACAAAATGCATGGTAGTATCAGCGAGGCACGAGTTGAGCTCTGAACAATGGCCTATATTCCCGCTTAAAGGCGTCAACTATTCAAACGGGTGCCTGCTGGATAGCAATTAAAAACTTGTTCATTACTTTACAAATATTTATTTAATTAAACTTCTTATTCTTAGATAGCTTAATTTATTTTATAGTGTATATGATGCAATAAAACTTTTTTTATGTCTAGTTTTCCTATACGTATACAGTATATGTATATAATATGCAGCTTGATTTGAATCACTAACTCACTATGCCCAGTTATCAGTGCTGTTAAATTTTGAAATTCGGACTCTATGTAGATCTAGCCATGTAGACCCTACGAAAATGCATTCAATTGCATATATTTTTGGGTAGTTTTAAGAAGTTTCAAAATATCAAAATTTCCATAAAAATAACACGGGCAGCCCAATGGAACAAACCATGATTACACAGTCATTTAAACATAAAAAATAATTGTTAGTTACGCATATTGCATACTGATATTTACAGAAAAAAAGTGGATTAAAACAGTACCAAAAATATATATGGATTTTGAAATGATGAATTTACAATAGCGTTTATATAAAACCGTCGTTTTAAATAATATAAAATGCTTGACATAACATTTTTGACATACTAGATTTTTTTAATTTTAGGGTAAGGTAGGTTTCACCAGCGTAAAAAGTGTCCTAATCAACTAAATCAATTAAAAAAGGAATAAAAAATGTCTACATGTAGTTTTTTCACAGTAGTGCTTAAAAGTTTTAATTGAGATTTAGAGCGTGTAATTTAATTTTACAGTATTTTATATTTCAAGCTGGCAATATCTTTAATATTCATAAACAAATTTAAAAAATGTTAAATTGAGCGAAAATAGTATAATATTTCCAAATTTAAACTCATTTTCTACCTTTTACAGATATTTTCCGTCTAAAATTAAAACTTATATTAATAAATAGAATATAATTTTGTGCGCCAAAATTCAGTTTACACTTTTAAGCCCTACAATAAAAATCCATGTATAATAAAAACTTCCTGATTGTTTAATAAATTACTTTGGTTAGTTGTGAATTTTTTTACGCTGGTAAAACTTACCTGAGCAAAAAATGTAAAAACGTTCACAGCTCAAAAATTTCATTTCACCACTTTTAGTTGATTAAATTGAGATTTTCACATAAATGGTTTGATAAATTATTGGTACC